>QRFJ01001427.1:0-28182 GCA_006176705.1 Cocos nucifera
CTTTCAAATTCTATCCGAGTGAATATCGATAGAGGTTAGGCACTTACATGGCTAGATTCAGAACCTCAGGCAGATATCAGGATCATCATAGGATAATCAGATTACCCTCAATAAGATAAATTAAATTAGATTTAATTTATATTTTATTTTATTTTATTTTATTAGATCAATAATATCAAATCTAGAAAGTCTCAGATATGATCTAGATCTAAGAAATAAATTTTGAAATATCTCTCTTGATCCAATTAGATCTGAACGAATCTGATCCAGAAAATTAGGTTTTTCCTTCATATCGAACTATCCAAAGATTACCGATCGAAAAAACACTATTTGCCTTGGCCTTCGAAATAGAGGCGGTCATCTCGATCAAGCTCAAGCTTTTGTCAGCATGGATCGTGGCCTTGGATGAGTAGCATAATTCGTAGGACCTCAGAGCTAACCTCGACCAACTGGAGAAAAAATGAGAAGAAGCCCAAGTTTAGATGGCTGCTTATAGATGAAGCATGGCTCGATACTACAGCTCTAGAGTCAAAAACAAAGTGTTTAGAGTAGGGGACTTGGTTTTTCGATGAGCAGCTATTTCTCAGTCCCAAAATCAAGAGAAGCTCGCCCCAAATTAGAAAGGATCCTACGAAGTCAAGAAAGTCATCCGGCCTGAGACATATTACCTGAAGGAGCTCGGAGGAGCCGATCTACCCCGATCGTGGAACTCAAAAAATCTACGGATGTATTACTAATGATTTGGTTGCAATAAAATCCTCCTACTTTAACAATCTAATCTTTATTGTACATCTATAATGATGAAGGGTTACCTCCTAAACCTGACCATGTGACAAGCACAGCCATATTAGGAATAGGAGGAGGACCTCATCCTAACATGAGCAAGGTCGAAGGCCTGGTTAACTTAAGACAAGATAAGAAGAGAGGTCCTGACAATAGTCCTAATGTGCCCCTACAGTCATGTTAGAAACAAGAGGAGGACCTCATTCTAATATGAGCAAAGTCGAAGATCTCGTTGACTTAAAACGAGATGAGGGGAGAGGCCCTGACAATGGCCCTAATATACCCCTACAGCTATGTTAGGAATAGGAGGAGGACCTCGTCCTAATATGAGCAAAGTCAAAGAACTCGTTAACTTAAGACGAGATGAGGGGAGAGGCTCTGTCAATGGCCCTAATGTGTCCCTACAGTCATGTTAGGAATAGGAGGAGGACCTCACCCTAACATGAACAAAGTCGAAGACCTCGTTAACTTAAGACGAGATGAGGGAAGAAGCTCTGTCAACGATCCTAATGTGCCCCTATAATTATGTTAGGAATAGGAGAAGAACCTCATCCTGATATGAGCAAAGTAGAAGACCTCGTTGACCTAAGACGAAGTGAGGGAAGAGGCTCCGACAACCGTCCTAACATGCCCCTATAGTTACGTTAGAAATAGAAGAAAAATCTCATCCTAATGCAAGTAAATCCGAGAATCTTACTAACCTAAGCTGAGGAAAAAAGAGTGGCCCATCCAGTGGTCCCAAACGAACCCCCAACCTAAAGCACAGGGAAGGGAGAAACCCTGTCACCAATCCCCACATGCATTTCTCCCATGATTACCCAACTGTGTGAGATGCAAGAAGAAAAATTGCACCCAGGTCCATGAAAAGAACCTTGGATAGGTATCCACAACAACCACTTCATCGAAAGACAACACAGAAGAAAGACAAAGAGAGAAAAATGAAGACACAAACAAGCATTGAGTTCATGTAAGGCGAATAATGATGAAAAAAGGTACCATCTTATTATAAATATAAGTTCATTGCAAGAAAAATAAAGGTCGGCAAGACTAACTATATGAAAAAAAGAAGAAGGAGAAAGGCCGAAGCCTTAACATGGACTGGACTTCTTAGATTTCAGGCTGTCGGCCCCAGCCATCACCAAAGCCAGCTTCAACCTTAAGATCTCTTCCTCAAGCTCTTTCTTTTTTAGTAAACCATCTATGTACATCCTATTGACATGTTGAAACTTGCCTTCAAGCTCTCACCGCTGCTTCCTTAAGACTTCAAACTCAATCTTCGCAACCTTAATGTCTTGCTGCTCATAGGTCAGCTGGAGCTTCAGCCATTGCACCTCGGCCTTTCCTACCCCGACCGACTTTGAAAGCTCGCTAACAATCTCCCTCAAAGAGGCAATCTCCTTCGACTCCTTGCTTGTACCAGCTTGGTAGCTGTCATTCAGCTATTTCTAGAGCCAAGCTATTTTGCCATTGGCAGCACGAAGCTTTTGCTCGAGTTTAGATATTCTCTCACTCCAACCTAATCGATAGGTATCGTAGATGAGCTCAGCATCGTGCAACTATTTTTGAAGTATGGAGAACTTCTTTGACCAGTTCCACTCATACCACACTTTGTCAGAGGACCATGGTGAACTCCCTTCCAGTAATTGGATCTTCTCCTTCACTGCTTTAAGCTCGATTTCGAGGGAGTTGATCTTCATCGTTAACATCCAAGACTTGCAGCTGGCATTTTTCTTGAGTTCGGCAAGCTCTCTCTCAAAAATGCCCTTTCGAATGTCGAAGTCTGTGGAGTTCTTCATGTGTAAATTTTGGAGGTGAGTGACCTCTTTGGTCGCCTCCAAAGCATTTTTTTGAGAAGTCTAAAGGTCGTCTTCTATTCTCTTCAACTTCTTCTTCAGATGGTGGACTTCCTTCTTCAAGTTCTTTATTAAGGGCTTCAACGAAACTCCCTGAGGTAAGTGATCGGCATCGATTGAAAATGGTAGGTCATGACTCTGATTAGGAAAAGGATTCTGGATAACATATGGCACAGCACTAATGTGAAGAAAGGTATGGACAAAAATGAATTTGCTTTCATTTAACTAGAAACTTTCAGGCACAAAGCAAGTCAATAGAGAAAAAGAAAAAGATACAACTACTCGAGGTCCACAACCTCAGGGGGTGCAGTGGCAGGAGAAGTTAGGATGCTCTTGGTAGGCTCGGGTACCTTCAAAGCAGGCTCGGGCATCTCCACAGCAGGCTTGATCGAAGAAAGATCGGCTTCGGTGCTAGACGGTCCCGCTCCATCGCCGACCTCCTCCTCCTCTTTTAGAAAATCGAGGTCAAGCTCGGGGAACCTTCGAGCCACCCTGCCTTCGCAAAGCTCGAAGCCCTTGATAAATGCCTCCTGACTGAAGATAATGTTCAGATCCTTCATCTCGGGGAGGTCTTGAACTTCTCCACAGCTCAGGCCGCTGTCTCTGAAATGGACTTCACCAATTGGGCCTCTAATTCGGCAACCTTGAGTTTGGCTTCTTTCTTCTCCTCATCCTCCAGAGCCAATGCTATCTTGAATCTAGTCGAGATGGACTCCTCCCTTCGAAGTGCACTGTGCAGGCTCTCACTTTCTGTCATCTTCTTCCCCATGAGGCACTCAGCCTTAGCAGTCATCATCTGAAGGTGATTGATCTTGGCCTGAAGGTCTTTCCGAACCTTCAGCAACTCCGCCTCCAAGCAATTTGCCCTCTTGAGGTGGGCAAGCATGTGGTGGCCCGACTGCCACGAATAGGTCGCTATAAAGTGAAGAAAGAAAGAGAAAGAAATTGAAAAAGAAGTACGATGAGATGATTATCCTAAGGACAATCTCGAGAGACTCCCAGACGAGCTGCCTCTGGTCAAGATCAGCCAGGTGGTCCACCTCCTTTGGCAGGGCAAACCTATCAATCAAATCTCAAATGATATCCAGGTTATCGAATGGGTCCACCCCTTGGTCTTCACTGCTGCCCCAATCGGGCTTGTCCAAGCGCACCTTGTGAGCCTTCTTCATGATGGCCGCTTTTTTCTTCCTCCTCTCCTTCTCTTTGTCAGCAGGAGGATCGGGCGTGCGATCCCGAGAGGAAAGATTTGCGGCTTGGAGGGAAGAGATTCTCCCTCGATGACGATGATGCGGGCAGTCAGGATGGCCTTATCTCTTGGGCGGACCTCGAGAGCGACATCGATGGCGGCAAAAGCCATAGGGTCGAAGGAGTCAACCTTTGCTCGTTTCAAGCTCTCACCTGGGGCCTTCTACTTTCTTTTCCTCTGGGCATAACAACCCTTGGCGAGCTTTCCTGTGGCATCGATGTTCATTTTTGCAACAAAGAAAGATCACGATCAATCGAGATATGCATCAAATTTCATAAGAGTCCATATATATATATAAATGCACTTAATACCAGCAGGATCAAGAGGGCTCAGGCTAAGATTGAATAAGGTCTATTCCTTTAAAAGCTCGAGGAGATCAGAAGCTCGGTATGCCTTGAGCCTATTAGAAGACTCGAGGTCGGCTCTGTCAAAGCTAGGAGCTTGACAGACAGATTTCCTAAGAAAGCCCCAAGGAGGAAGGTCAAACAGCAGGATTGGGCATCGAACAAAGAAGTACTTCTTCTTTCAGTTATGAATGGAAGAAGGAGCATCTTTCAGTAATCCCTTCTTATCGAACTGAGGAAAGAAGTACCACCAGTCTTTTATGAAAGGATGGCATTTGAAGGTATAGAAATTTTGAAATAACGAGACTGTTGGTCGAACTTCGGCCAAATTACAGAAAGAAAGAAGCCAATGATGAACCAAAAGGAGTTCGGTGCGACGAAAGCTAAGAAAATATTCAAAAAGCGAAAAAGTGCGACAACAAAAGATGAAAGTATAAGTTGAAGCCTGGCGCATAAGGCTTCTAGATACAAACAAAACTGACCAGCTGGAGGTGAACTAGCACAGTCATCTGATCCAAAAATCTTAAGATCGTACTTTGATGGGATGGCATACTGTATCCTAATTAGGGAGAGATCATTCGAAGTAAGGATAGAAGAGATGGTGTCCGAAACAAAAAGTTGATGGGACATATTCCTAGGCTCAACCTTGGTCAGGAGGGTAGAACTAGGAAGGTCGGTCCGGACAAGCTCCAAGAATCGGTGAATTGAAAAGTTTCAAAAGACATCTAGATCGAAGTAAACCCTTCGAAAAACTTTCAAAAAGTAGAAAAAAATAAAGTACAAAAACTTGTACAGAAAAATCAAAAGAACAAGAAGTAAAAGATGCCAAAATAATCGAAAATAGGCAATAGAAGGCTGACCTAAGTTATTTGAGAAGGACAAAAGGATGATGGGTGCGAAGAGAATCGAATGGAAAAATGCCTGGAACCAGGGAGGACGAAGGAAGGAATTGAAAATCTTGGATGGAAGAAGAGCAGGTGCCGAAGGAAGAAGAAGACTCAAGCGAGAATGAATTCCGGAGGTGGGAGAAGGCCTTAAATAGCCAAGGAGAGCCCAAGATGGTTATGATGGCAGATCTTGTTCGATCGGACTGTGAGTGCCGCATGTCTCACTCATCATGGTAGAGTAGTGGCTATGAGCGAATCCTTAATTGTGCCGTGCCTGGGGCAGTGTTATGGCAGAAAAATCGAAGGACTGTCTTCTCGAACTCACTGTGAATTTAAAGAGCTTCAACACCAGCACGGTAAATGCCGAAACATCTCATCCTGATGAGTGTGAGAAGCCAAAAAAAACTTCGACAGCCACATCTATACTCCCTTCCTTTGAATTTCAAACTCGAGAGTAGGGGGACTATTGTTGAGGGTAAACCCACTCCTGCTGAAGTTCGGCTAGATATCTGATCGCTGAATGATTTCATCCGATAGCGACAATCAAGATTGAGCCTTGCCCAAATTTTCAACATCCCTCCGGACTTTGCCCAGATGACCTTGAATAGTAAGGGTGACCGAGCTCCTCCACCCTAGGAAGTCAGTCCTCTTTTGCTAAAAACCTCATGGCATGCTTAACACGCAACTTAGTTGACTAAGCCGGGAGTTAGTCGACTCAGTCTTAAAGGATAAAGAAGACAGAAAGCGTAGAAAGATCAAAATTTAGGATCCAGGAGACTTAGTTGACTAAGTCAGAAAGTTAGTCGACTCAATTTTAGAGAACAGCAGTATGACAGAAAGATAGATTTTCAAGCTTTATCCACTTAGCAAACTAAGTCAGATTGAGCAGACTAAGACTTAGTCGACTCAGAGAAACTTAGTCGACTAAGTCACTGTAACGACTAGTTTTTTCAGAGCTATACTTTTTCAATCCCAACTTTTTCTCAACAACTATTTTCTTATTTCTAATGGCTAGACCACTTCTGAAGACCTCCAAAATAAATTAAAATGATGAAAAATCTTAAGAATATATAAGAAAATATTTTGAGTATTAAAGAGAAGGTTTTTGAGAGTTTCATTGAGTATTCATTGAAGAAAGCCAAAGGAGTGAGCTGAAAAGAGAAGAGAAGGAGTTAATTTCAAAGTTAACCTTTGTCCTTCTACTACAAATCATCCTTAAGCAAGTAAGAGCAAGAGTGAATTGAAGTGAGAAAGCAATCAAGTCAAGAATCAAGAAGCCTCATCATCACTCAAGCATTCAAGAAGAAGTCAAACATTCAACTATCATCATTCGGACTTCTTCCAATTCTTCAAAGAATTTTTATTTTTCTAAACTTAATCTTTATATTTTTACATTTTATTTTAAGTTTCTTAGGATAAAAAACTTGGGTTGGTCCAAGCCTAGAGTTGGACGTTTTAGTAGTTTGATTGGTGAGCTAAGATTAAAACCAATCGGGATTGATTGTTAGCCCGGAGAAAAATAATCTTGTATGATTTTGGTTGGTAATCTGAGAAAAATCAACTAGGTTGATTGTAAGTCCAAAAAATAATCATTATAAAGATTATAGTTGATGAGCCTAGATCAAAATCAATCGGATTGGATTGTGAATCCAAGAAAAATAATCAAACTATAATCAATTAAGTGATTATAGTTGAATTCCCAAGTGGGTTACTTAGAGAGTGGACGTAGGTGCTGAGTTTGGTGTCGAATCACTATAAAAGCTTGGTGTTTATGTTTGTATAATTTCATTTCTATTGTTCTTCATCTATACTTATATTTTACTTTATTTTATCAAACACATAGCATTAAAATTCAACATATTCATAGTTTAAATTTTTAAATATCCAATTCATCCCCCCTCTTGGATAGCCATCCTTAAGCAATAAACTGCCAATCCTGAAAGGTACATTCAAATCATGTCTCAATGCAATCAGTCATGTAACTCCTCACTAAGACTACCATAGCCAAGACTTTGTTAAATTGAAACATAATTGAACACAACTCCTAAAATAGAGTGGTTAATCCCATCTTAATTCATGCACCGACTACTCAAGTACTTGATTATGCCCAGAAATCTTTCGTCACTAAATTAAAAATTTAGATAGTTCGACACTGAAGTACAGTGAGTTGATTGAAAGTCACCGTAATGATCTCAGATCGGAGAAACACTTATATCCAAATTCCATCAAAGCAAATCTTAATAATAGAAAAGCTCTAGAGTTGGTCATGTTTAGTACAGATATATCCCTACATCTCACCTACATGTCATACTAGTATCTCCATACTCTTTGGTTAAGAGGACAATCAACCCATATGGTACACAACGATCTATACTCAATAAATATTATCACCCTAAGTAATAATATATTATTTGATCGCGAACAGGTTTAAGGACTAAACGATAAATCCTTCTTTATCGATTCTAAATAGTCCTAAGAACTTCATCACAATATAGGAGTTCATTAAAAAATATAAAAAAATTATAATAAAAAATATTAAAATAATTTTTATTTATTTATTAATTTATATATAATTAAAATATTAGCTCAATCATCAATAGGCTGATGATTGATTTTGAGACACTAGTCCCAACACCCCTCCCAGACTCCCAAAAATTTTTCGTTTTCCTTTATCCCTCCCTCCCTCTCTCTATCTCTTCAACTTTTCTCTTTTCATAACCCACTGACGATGACCTCGGGTAAGGACTTTGACTTCTCTCCCGCCCCCCTCGCTCCCTCACTCTATCAATCTATTTCTTCAATTTTTAATAAACTACCATATTGGCTATTCAGATAATAAGATTTTTTAATTAAGATTCATCATATAAAAATAACCATTAACCATATTCTATAGATTTTTGAATGCTTTTTAATATATTTATTATTTTGAATAGATAATTAATTTTTTTAAAACCTAAAATCTATTACTTGTATCATATTTCTAATAATCTAGGATTTTGGAATACTTTTCAATAGAGTCATATTTTATTAGATTTTTTTTACTTTTGTTAATCTAGACTCTTTTACTTATTATATTCTTGTTTTCTTTTCTTTCTTTATAATCTACTTGCACAACTTTGTTTCTCTATCCATCTAAAATTGAAAAAAAAAACTAAAGAACAACGAGTTATACTTGTAAGTTAATAAAATAGAGGAACTTGTAATTTTTCTATAAATATTTCATTATTATTGGATTAAGTTCCACTGAAGTAAGTGAACAAAAATCTCTATTTGGATGATTGTTAACTTACGTATGTATTTAATGAGTGATTTTGGTTAGTATTGTGAATGATAAATTAATCATTCATTCAACACCTAAAACAAATTCAAGTATTTTAAACATTAGTTAGTATTTATGTTTTCTATCCTTTTTTTAATGATAGTTATAATTTATAATTTATGATTTTTATTACTTTTTTTTGCATTGTAGATAGCTGCAATAAGTGATAAACCAATAACTATGGAGGGTCAACCAACTATAAACACAACCAAAGCTCAAGTGATTGGAATCATGCCTTCCTTTAAGAAAGGTAAAAGAAAGAGAGATACTGATTTTAAAAAAGGTTCAACTGTATGGGATCATTTTACAAAAGATACAAAAACATCAAGAGCATATTGCAATTACTATGGAATGGATTATACATCTAACTCAAAAAAGTCAAGGACTAGTAATTTATGGAATCATTTAGCAAAGTGTAAGATGGACCTTTTAGAGAAGAGGATAAAAGACAAAAAACTCTTTATATGGAGCTTAAAAAAGACAAGTTAGATGGGATAGAAAACATTAGGGGGAATTATATGGTAAAGGCAATAACCTATAGTCAAAAAGAGTGTAGAAAAGTCCTTGCAAGTATGTTTATAATAGATGAGTTACCTTTTAGGTTTGTGGAAGCAGATGGATTTAGAAAATTTTGCATGGCCATGCAACCTAAATTTAAAGTATCTTGTCGCATTACTGTAGCAAATGACATTTTGAATCTATACTTTAAGGAGAAAGAAAAATTAAAACAAGATATCAAGAATCTGCGACCTTCTTTAACTACAAATACTTGGACATCAATCCAAAATCTTAACTACCTGTGCTTGACTGCTCATTGGATAGATAGTGATTGGAACATCCATAAGAGGATATTAAACTTTTGTCAAGTTTCAGATCATAAGAGATCGACTATAGGAAAGATTGTGAAGAGTTGTTTGCTTGATTAGGGTGTAGATAAAATTCTTTGCTTGACAGTTGATAATGCTACTTCCAATGATAATGTTATCAAGTACTTAAAAAGAAAAACTAAACATTAGAGGAATAAGGTATTGGACAATCAGTTTTTGCATATTAGGTGTACTACACATATAGTAAATCTTATTATCGCTGAAGGATTAAAGAAGTATAATGATTCAATTATCAAGATTCATAATGCTGTGAGGTTTGTGAGGTTCTCTCCTTCTAGGCTTCTTGCTTTTAAGAAGTATGCAGAGAAGCAAAAAATTAAGACAAAAAATCTTGTTACCTTAGATATTCCAACTAGGTGGAATTCCACCTATTTGATACTTGGAGGCTGCTGAGAAATTTGAGAAAGTTTTTGACTGGTTGGAGGAGGATGACCAAAGATATCTATCTTACTTTAATGAAAATGAAGAGGCTAATGATGAGAATGAGGGTAATGGGGAGAATGAGAGGGAGAATAAGAATGGTAGAAAAAAAGAAAAGGGGAAGGATAAAGGGAAGGAGAAGCCAAAGAAGAAAAATATATCAAGCCACCTGATTTTCTAGATTGGAAGAAAGCTAGGATCTTTATCAAATTCTTGAAAGTGTTTTATAATGTAACTTTGAGGATCTCGGGTACTTTGCATGCCACTTCCAATCAATTTTTTCATGAAATTATTTCAATGTAATCAATGTTAGATAGCTTGAGTAATGGAGTTGTCTCATTATGTGCTATGACTTGTAACATGTTGGGAAAGTTTAACAAATACTAGAAAAATTTTGATAGCATCAATTTATTATTTTTTATGGCTATTATATTAGATCCTCGATATAAGATGCGATATATGAAGTATTGCCTTGACAAATTATATGGTGCAAATAGATTTCTTATTGAAGCTCGGTTTAAGAAGGTGATAGATTTTTTGACAAGTTTGTATGATTATTATTCTGATTTTGAGGACAACAAATCAAATTGCAAGTTCTAGTCTAAAGAAAAAGCCATAGGAACTTAATTCTATGAATGATAACATGGAGTTGGATATGTGTTCGTTGTGGATATTTTCTTTTACAAAGCATCTCATGAAGGAAAATAGTGTTGAAAGCAAGATAGAGATAGAGAGGTACTTATCTTATCTGATGGTTGTGAGCTACCAAATAATAGCTTGTTTGATATCTTAGCTTGGTGGATGTTGAATATGGAAATATATCTAATCCTCTTTTTGGTGGCTCAAGATTTGTTAGCTATACTAATTTTAATTATTACTTCTGAAATAGTATTTAGCATAGGAGGACATGTTCTTGATATATATAGGAGTTCTTTATCTCCTATGATGATGGAGGCTCTTATATGTACTCAAAATTGGTTGCGATCTTCTCCAATTATACTTACAAAATTGATAGATCTTATTAAAAAATTTAAAAAATTAGAAACTAGTAATTAAATTTAAAAATTAATTTTTATTTTCAGCTTATACAATCAATGCCTTAATATTGTTCTTATCTTCTATTTTCAGCATTTGCTACAAAAGAGATCCAATCAGTGGATGAGTGACACATGAGAAGTTTTCTATTTTCTTTTTTCTTATAGTGAGTAATTATGGTCCCTAAGTATATGTGTGTATATATATACATAAATAGATACATACATACATACATACATACATACATACATACATACATACATACATACATATACATACATACATATATACATATTGTTGACTCTAGATTGATTTTGATGATAACAAAAGCATTTGAGTATAGATTATTAAATTACTAACATTATTTGTGAGAATGTGTAGTTGTAAATTTCAAGAACTCATAAACTCAAAATACTCTAATTCATCTAAATGAAGATTCATTATTCAAGATTTTAGAGAAGATATTTCAGATTGGATACATCTATCAAGAGATTTTAATAAAGGTTAAATCAAGACAAAATGATAAGTCTAGCCTATAAAGTAATTTGGAGAAGAAAGAATTAGAAATAGTCTTCGGCACGCTTGGCACACAAATTAGGCCGACCTAGTCTGAGACTGAGCCATCCTAGTCTCAATAGAAGCAGAAGACAAAAAGGATAGAAAGCTGAATTTTTGTGATCCAAGGGACTGAACCGACCCAACTAAAAACTAAGCCGATCTAGTGGAACTTGACCAACCCAATCAGAAAGTGAGCCATCCTAGTCTTAAACAACAGAAGAAGATAGAAATAGTGTTTTAGGATTTTTGAGACTGAGTCAACCCAGCTAAAAATTGAGTCGATCCAATTTTGACTGAGCCGACCCAGTTTAAAACTGAGCCAGCCCAGTGCCTATAATGGCTAGTTTTCAGTTCTACAGCTTTTTCACTCTACACGTCTTCCAATGGCTATTTGGATCTTTCAATGGCTAGATCACTTCTAAAAGCCTATGATGATGACTTATAATTGTGGAAAACTTAAGGGATACTTAAGAAAATACTTGAGATAAGAAAAATAACTTTTGAACCCACAAGAGAGAGCTTTCAAGTAGATTTTCAATCCTTCAAGTGTATGAGCTTAATAGTAAAAAGGAAGAAGTGCTTTTTAGTGTTATCCTTATCCTTCCAACATCCTCAATCAGAGAGAAGATCAACTCGAACTTCTTTCAAGCATTCAAGAGAAAAAATCAAGCCTACAAGCCAAGCTTTCAGATTTTCTTCTCCTAAGCTTCAAGAGTTTACTTTTATTTTATTTACTATATTATTCATTTTTATTTCAAGTTTCTTGGGATGAGAAACTTGGGTTGGTCCAAGTCTAGAGTTAGACATTGTATGGTTGTAATTGGTAAGCCAAAGTAAAAGCCAATCGAGGTTGATTGTTAGCCCAAGAAAATAATCATTGTATGGTTATGGTTGGTGAGCCAAAGTCAAAATCAATTGGATTGGATTGTGAGCCTAAGTAAAATATTCGGACTATAATCAAGCCTAGTGATTATAGTTGAATTTCTAAGTAGTTTACTTAGAGAGTGGATGTAGATGCTGAATTTAGCATCGAACTACTATAAAATCATTGTGTTTATGATTGTATATTACTATTCTATTGATTTTCTTCACTGCACATTATATAGCTTATTTGTTGGTATTTAATTAGATTGATCTACTTACATCATAAGCTTAAAATTTAAAATACCCAATTCACCCTTCCTTTTGGATAGCCATACTTGGGCAACAAGTGGTATCAGAGTGGGTGCTCTAATATTAGCTATTAATCAAGCTACCAAAGAGCTAAAGATCATATGACAACCCCAATTGGAACTTTATTGGTTAAGGGGCAATCAACCAATAGACCTTCACTATTCAATAGAACTAACTCATATTGGAAAGTACGAATGAGGATATTCATCCAAGCACAAGATTGTGACATATGGAATGTTATAATAATAGGACCTCACACACCAACAATTACTATTGATGGAATGTCCATCCCAAAATCTGAAAAGGATTGGGATGAACATGACAAAAAGAAAGGTTAACTTAATGCCAAAGCGATGAATCTTCTATATTGTGCTTTAGACGCTAATGAGTTCAATAGGATATCAATATGTTCATCTGCCAAAAAAATCTGGAATAAACTTGAAGTCACCCATGAGGGGACTAATCAAGTCAAGGAATCTAAGATAAATATATTAGTACATAAGTATGAGCTATTTAAAATGGAACCACATGAAACCATTACTGAAATGTTTACTAGGTTCACTGATATTTTGAATTGTTTGAAAAGACTTGAAAGAGATTATGCTAACAGTGATGTTGTGCATAAAATTCTTAGATCTTTGTCAAAGAATTGAAAGTCAAAGATGACTGCCATTCAAGAGGTGAAAGATTTAAACACTCTAGCATTGGAGGAATTAATTGGGTTACTCATGACCCACGAGCTGAACATGAACCAAGGAAGAGAAGAGGAAGTAAAGAAAAAGAAGAGCATTGTACTTAAAGCTGCTGCCATCCATATGAAAGAAAGTAATTCCAAAGAGTGTTCGGAAGATGATGAGGAGATGGCCATAATAACAAGAAGATTCAAGAAATTAATGAGAAGAAGGAAGAGATTTGAACCTAAAAAAAAGTTTAATAATGGAGAAAGTAGCAAAGAGAAAGAAAAAGAGAAAGAACAACCACCTATTTACTATGAGTGCAAAAGGCCCAGATACTTTCGAATGGATTGTCTAATGTTAAAGAAAAGCTCCAAAAAAATAAAGAAAAAATCATATAAAGCCACATGGAGCAATGATGAGAACTCTTCTTCAAGTGAGGAAGAATATCAAAGAGAAGAAAAGGCAAATCTTTGTCTTATGGCACATAGTGATGATGAGGTAAATGATAATACTTTAATTTTAGATTTTACTTTTCAAAAATTATATGATGCTTTCAATGACTTGGTTAATGACTTTAAAAAGCTATTTCATAAGAATAAAGAAAGAAAAAAAGAGAATCAATCCTTAAGTAAAGATAAAGTTCAAATAGAAAAAAATGTGAAGAATTTACAAACTTATCTAGATGAATCAAATAAAAAGATTATATCTTTATAAGATGAAGTGGTAAGATTAAGATCCATAGTAGATAGATATATGCTAAGCTCTAAAAATCTACAAACAATAATTGAAAATCAAAAGATGATTCTTGATAAAATCAATATAGGATATGATACATTAAGAAAGCAAAAGTCATTGAAAAATGGATATGCAAAATCTCAAAAATATGGTAGAAGAATTACATGTTATAAATGCAATAAAATTGGACATAAATTTATTGAATGCAAAACCTTTAATTCAAGCAAAACAAAAGTAAAGCAAGTTTGGATTCCAAAAGAAACCATTTATGTTAACCTCAAAGGACCTAAGTTAGCTTGGGTATCTAAGTTTGTTTGATTACTTGTATAGATGTGCTTGACATCTATAAGAGCTAAAAGAAGATAGTACCTTGATAGCGGATGCTCGGGGCACATAATGGGAGATAAATCATAATTTATCTCTCTTGAAGCTAAAGATGAAGGTGTTGTAACATTTGGAGATAACGGTAAAGAAAAAATCATTGATCTCGATAATATCTTGATAACACCCTCTACTAGCATAGAAGATATCTTATATGTTAAAAGACTAATGCATAACTTACTTAGCATAAGTCAACTTTGTGATAAGGGCTTTAATGTTTCATTCAAATCATCTTGTTGTATTGTAACTAGCTCTATAGATGAAAGTATTAAATTTATAGGAAAAAGATATGGAAATATTTATATTATTGATCTTGATGAACTTAAAAATAAGAATATTGATTGTCTTGTTGCTATGAATGCTAAACTAAATGAATCAAGTTGGATTTGACATAATAGATTAGGTCATGCAAGTATGGACTCTCTAGCAAGACTAATTAAACTTGATTTAGTAAAGAAATTACCTAAAATAAATTTTAAGAAGGATAAAATTTGTAAAGCATGCTAACTTGATAAACAAACAAAATCTTTCTTTAAAGCCAAAAATATTGTTTCAACTACTAGGCCTCTAGAATTACTTCATATGGATTTGTTTGGACCTATTTTGACTACTAGTCTTGGAGGAAAAAGATATGGCTTTATAGTAATAGATGATTTTTCAAAATATACGTGGATTTTATTTTTATCACATAAAGATGATGCTTTTGATATATTTGTTGATCTATTTAATAAAATAATAAAAAAAAGAATACAATATTTTATATATGAGAAGTGATCATGGCATGGAATTTGAAAATCAAAAATTTCAAAATTTTTATTTCAAAAATTAGAATCAATCATAACTTTTCAGCACCTAGGACACTCCAATAAAATAGGATGATAGAGAGAAAGAATAGGACATTGATTGAATTGGCACGAACCATGCTTTGTGAAAGCAACCTTCCAAAATATTTTTGGACGGAAGCTATTAACACTACATGCTATGTGCTAAATAGAGCTCTAATTAGAGCAATCATAAAGAAAACTCCATATGAACTCTACAAAGAAAAGAAACTAAATATTTTTTATTTTAAAATCTTTGGATGTAGATGTTTTATTCTTATAAATGGTAAAGATAAGCTTGAAAAGTTTGATGCAAAATCAAATGAAGGGATTTTCCTAGGATATTCATCACATAGTAGAGCATATAGAGTATTTAATAAAAAAATATTAATTATGGAAGAATCCGTATATGTAATTTTTGATGAAACTAATTCTCTTAAAATAAGAGAAGAGCTTGATGTAAATGTAGAAATTTTAGAAAACAAAATGAAAGATATATCACTTGAAGATATTCCCACTCAAAAAAAAAAAAGATAAAGAGCAAGAGGTTGAAGAAATAATGCCATATTTCTAAGATGATCAAGGTACATCCAACTTATCAAAGGAATGGAGGTATGATCATAATCATCCTATGGAATTAATAATAGGTGATCCATCTCAAGGAGTTAAAACTAGATCATCTTTTAGAGAAGCTATGAATCATATTGCATTTGTATCCCATCTAGTACCTAAAAATATAATTGAAACTGAAAAAGATCCAAATTGGATATTAGCAATGCAAGAAGAGTTAAACCAATTTAAAAGAAATAAAGTTTGAGAATTAGTTGAAAGATCTAAAATTTTTTTTATAATTGATACAAAATGGATCTTTAGAAATAAACTAGATGAGAAGGGCAATGTACTTAGAAACAAGGCTAGATTAATTGCACAAGGGTATAATCAAGAAGAGGGTATTGATTTTGATGAATCCTTTACATCCGTAGCTAGATTTGAAGCTATTAGATTGCTCTTAGCATTTAAATGCTTTATGAATTTTAAACTTTTTCAAATGGATGTAAAGAGTGCATTTTTAAATGGTTTAATTGAAGAAGAAGTTTATGTAGATCAACCTCCAAGCTTTGAAAGTCAAGAATTACCTAATCATGTATATAAACTTAAGAAAGTACTATATGGATTAAAACAAGCTCCTAGGGCTTGGTATGATAGATTAAGTAAGTTCTTATTAAACAATGATTTTAAAAGAGACAATGTGGATAAAATATTATTTATTAAAAAGAAATCAACTGATCTACTGATTGTTCAATTATATGTTGATGATATAGTATTTGGTGGTACTAATGAGATTTTGTGTAGAGAGTTTGCTAATCTCATGCAAGGTGAGTTCGAGATGAGTATGATGGGGAGCTCAACTTCTTTCTCGGACTCTAAATCAAGTAATCAAATGAGGAGATCTTCATCAACCAAAGTAAATACATTAAGAAAATATTAAAGAAATTGGGATGGAGAATGTCAAAGGAAGTGGCACCCCTATGAGCATAAGTTGCAAGTTTGATCAAAATCCAAAAGAAAAAGTAGTAGATCCTAAGCTATATCGAGGTATGATTAGATCTTTACTATATTTAACTGTAAGTAGGTCAGACATAATATTTAGTATATGCATGTGTGTGCGTTATCAATCAAATCTTAAGAAATCACATATATTAGTAGTTAAAAGAATCTTTAAGTATTTAATAAATATTCAAGATATTGGTTTATGGTACTCTAAACAATCTTCATTAGACTTAATTGGTTATAGTGATTCAAATTTTGCTGGTTGTTGCTTAGATAGGAAGAGTACAAGCGATACATGTCAATTTCTAGAAGTGAATTTAATCTTATGATTTAGCAAGAAACAAAACTTGGTAGCCTTGTCTATGGTAGAAGCCGAATATATCGTTGTTGGAAGTTGTTATGCTCAACTATTGTGGATCAAACAACAACTAGAAGATTATGGTATTACTTGTAATAACATTCCTATTCAATGTGATAATATAAGTACCATAAATTTAACTAAAAATTTCATATTGCATTCAAGAACAAAATATATAGAAGTAAAATATCACTTTATTAAAGAGCATGTTCAAAATAATGATATACTTCTTGAATATATGCCTACTAAAAATCAAATTGCTGATATCTTTACAAAATTCTTGAATGAGAAAATATTTTGCATAATTAGAAAGCAATTAGATTTATTTGATCCAATTTGTTAAATAAATTTCTTGTGATAATTGATTTTAAAATGATGATATGATTAGTTTTCATGTGATGAATCATCTGGTATTTACTCATTTTTTAGAAGTAAAAATTAAATGAGAAAATTTCTGGACATGAAATACAAATATCAAAATCTGTGCCAATCTGGGCCGACTCAGCTTTTTCCTCTATAAAAACTAGGTCATCCTAGTACTGGGCCAACTTAGTTTTTCTTCATAGAAAAATTGAACCGGCTAAGTTATCGGACGTCCTGTTTTTTAAATGAACAGACTGATGGCTTTTTTTCATCTTTCGTTCCTTAGTCATCTAAAGAAAAACCCTAGAACCCTAAAAGCCATTCCCTAGAAGCCTATTTTCACTACTCTTAGGAGGAATTTTAGAGCCATGGCACCCAAGAAATAGATCGCATCTCATCGATTGAAGCACAGATGCTCTGTTCTGCCACCACATCATGGGACACGCAGTGAAGAATGGCGAACTAAGTTTCGTGAAGATCGTGCCTCACCATCTAGGTCATCTCAATCATCCTCACCTCCACCAGGACCATCCACTCAACCCCCTCAGCCTCTCACTTCAATTTTCTCTCTGTCTCCTTCCTTCGTACCCATTCTACTCTCCTCTAGGGCTGTCACAATTGGTAGAAGGGTGGATTTTGATTTTCTAGCAAGTGAGGATTTTGAGTTTGGAGAGGGATTAAAGTTTCAAGGATGGGAATACCTTTGCTCAGGAATAAATCTTCCGACCTATCCAAACCTAGTGAGGGAGTTCTATAGCAATGCTGAAGTTAGCCCAAGTTCATTTAAATCAGAAGTCAAGAGGGTGAAAATCAATTTAATCGTAGAAAAGCTAGGCAATTTACTTAGGGCACCCACTGTTGGAGCTGAGAGACTTGATGATCGAGCTAGTGGGCTGCGGTTGTTGTTTGGAAGGGATGATGCCATACATTTTGAGAAAATCCATGCTAAGGACCTATCCATGGAAAATAGACTACTTTACCACATTTTAGCCCAGATTCTAGTACCCCGGGTAGGAAGATTCAATTTTCTCAATAAGAACGATATAGCTATGATGTACCACATTCTCATGAGGCAAAAGTTCAACCTTCCAGCCTTGATCTCAAGGGTAATGTAAGAAGCATCCCAAAGAGAAAAACCAACACTGCCATACAGGATGTTCTTGACACTAGTATTCCAGGACTTTAGAGTTAGCCTGGAAGGAGAACCTAGTAAGAAGCTTCAGCACTACGATACCTACAATTTGAAGTCAATGCATAGGATGAAGTTCAAGAAAGTAAATGATATTTGGATAAAGCTAGATGAAGAAGGGAAGAAAGACATGAGCCAGAGCCCATGCCATAACATCCATGCCTGCTCCATCTTCATCCACTATCAGATTGGATGAGGATCAGATCGGTGAGATTGTGCAGCGCGTATATGATAGGATATCTGGTGGTCTTTCTCAACTAATTAAAGATGCTGTGAGAGAAGTATTCATTGAGTAGCACACTTCAACACCTATTGATTCAGCCCCATCCAACCCTTCAGAGCCTATCATTAATTAGATTGCATATAAGATCCATCTAGCTATACTTAGAGCATTTTGATTGTAAATGTTCATGATAGGTTTCTATGATATGTAATATTCAAACTTCAATATTTTATGTACTTGAAACTGTTTGTATCTATCAATGAATGAAGTTTGAATTTTTGGCTTGCATTGCATCAATTTTCTCATGTGAATGAATGAAATTATCTTTTTTCATGATTGATCATATCTCTCTTTACATTATCCATATACTTTTTGATAATGACAAAAAGGGGAAGAAAAATGAGTATAAAATGAGAATTAAAAACATAATTAAATGAAAAGAATGGCACACTACTTAAATGGGCACTACCTCAACAAGAATTAAATAGAGAATGCACAAGCAAGTAAAATTTAATTGAAAACTATAAGTATGGAAGAAATCAAAACTCGAATTGCTAAATTGAAACCTCGGCACATAGTAAGGGGGAGCAACACAAAATTTGACTTAAATCAAACATGACTATTATATTCAGGGGGAGCATACGTAAATTGATAAAATGAATATGATGCATGAGTTAATTGCTAAGATTGAATGAAAATATCATTTTTATATATGAAGGAAAGGTTATACTCAAAAAGTTTTGTCATTATCAAAAAGGAAGAGATTGTTGATTTTGATGACAACAAAAGCATTTGAGTATAGATTATTAAATTACTTGCATTATTTATGAGGATGTGTAGTTGTAAATTTCAAAAGCTCATAAACTCAAAGTGTTCCAATTCATCTAAATGAAGATTCATGATTCAAGATTTTAGAGAAGATATTTCAAATTGGATACATCTATCAAGAGGTTTTAATGAAGGTTAAATCAAAGTAAAATGATAAGTCTAGCCTACAAAGTAATTTGGAGAAGAAAAGATAAAAAATAGTCTTTGGCATGCTTGGCATGCAAACTGGGCCGACCCAATCTAAGACTGAGCCATTTTAGTCTCAGTGGAAGTAGAAGACAAAAAGGACAGAAAGCTGAATTTTTGTAACCCAGGGGACTGAGTCGACCCAGTGGAACTAGGCCGACCCAGTCAGAAAGTGAGCCATCCTAGGCTCAGACAATAGAAGAAGACAGAAATAGTATTTTATGATTTTTGAGACTGAGCTGACCCAGCTAAAAATTGAGCCGATCTAGTTTTGATTGAGCCGACCCAGTTTAAAACTGAGCCGACTTAGTGCCTGTAACGGCTAGTTTTCAATTTTGTAGCTTTTTCACTCCACACCTCTTCCAACGGCTATTTTGGATTTTTCAATGGCTAGATCACTTTTAGAAACCTATGATGATGACTTGTAATGGTGGAAAACTTAAGGGATACTTAAGAAAATACTTGAGATAAGAAAAATAACTTTTGAACCCACAAGAGAGAGCTTCCAAGCAGATTTTCAGTCCTTCAAGTGTATGAGCTTAATAGTGAAAAAGATGTGCTTTTTAGTGTTAGCCTTGTCCTTCCAACATCCTCAATCAGAGAGAAGTTAGGCCATCACCATTGAAGATCAACTCCTACTTCTTTCAAGCATTCAAAGAAGAAATCAAGCCTACAAGCCAAGCTTCCAGATTTTCTTCTTCTAAGCTTCAAGAGTTTGCTTTTATTTTATTTACTATATTATTCATTTTTATTTCAAGTTTCTTGGGGTGAAAAACTTAAATTGGTCCAAGCCTAGGGTTGGATATTATATGGTTGTGAGTGGTAAGCCAAAGTGAAAATTAATCGGGATTGATTGTTAGCTCAGGAAAATAATCATTGTATGGTTGTGGTTGGTCAAAATCAACTGGATTGGATTATGAGCCCAAGTAAAATAATCGGACTATAATCAAGCCTAGTGATTATAATTGAATTCCTAAGTGGTATACTTAGAGAATGGACGTAGGTGCTGAGTTTGGCACCGAACTACTATAAAGTTATTATGTTTGTGATTGTATATTACTGTTTTATTGATTTTCTTCACTGCACATTACATAGCTTATTTGTTGATATTTAATTAGATCAATCTACTTACACCATAAGCTTAAAATTTAAAATATATGCATATATCTATGTATGTATGTACGTACGTACGTACGTATGTAGGTATGTGTGTATATATACACACACATACATACATATATAGATATACGTACGTACATACATATATACATACATACATATATATACATATATATATGTATGTATGTATGTATGTATGTATGTATGTATGTATATATATATATATATATATACATACATACATACATACATACATACATACATACATATATATATGTATATATATGTATGTATGTATATATGTATGTATGCATCTATATGTATATATGTATGTATATATATAAATATATGTATGTATGTATATATGTATATACATACATACATATATTTATATATATACATAAATATATACATATATATACATACATACATATATATATTATTGATTTTATCTTTTTGGTTCTCAATGTGTTAGAGGTATATTAGCTTATGGTGGACTGAAATTCATGGTTCAACTTTGATGCTACTATGCTCTTGTCTTTTGAACTTTACTTTTATCTTTTGTTGTACTGACTTTTGCTAATATCATGGTTTTAGAATGTTAGTTATAGTTGTCATGGTTTGAGAATAATATTTATCTATTTTATCTCCTTTTATTAGCACTTAGCAATATTTTTTAAGCTATAGGGGTACCATTCTCGAAGTATGTTCTTTTCATGGTTTAGTTATTTTTATATTTTAATAGTTTTAATGATTATATTATTGTAGATATTCTAGAATTAATTTTAGAACAATGGATTCAAGTTAGTTTTTTAATAATTAGGTTGTCGTAGATATTTTGAAATTATTTTAGGAGCAATAGATTCAAGTTAGCTAGTTCATATAAATTATAGAATGTGAAATACTGATTTAGCCCTATTTCAATCTAGGTTGGACCAAATTTGACTTGCTCATAGGCCATAATAAAGGAACAAAAAAAAAGAAATGAAACCGACTAACCCGCTTAAACCGAAAAACCATTCAAATCATTCAAATATTTGAAAAAGCTACATAAACAAACTGAACCGATATAAAACTGAATCAAAGAAACTGATTATATTTAATCAAATATTTGGTTTTAAGAATCTCTTAAACCAATATATCGGTTTGGTTTGAAAAAAATCATTTAAAACCAAACCGACCAAACTATTTTCAACCTATGGTCAAGGATAAAAATTCATCCTACTAAATTCTATTGCATTATTTTGATGGAATAGATTTATATAGTAAAAATTAAAAGGAAAACATATTTTTTTTAATTACTTTTTTAAATTATTATTTTTAATATTAAAATAAAAAATATAATTTAAATTATTAGAAATTTTAATTTTTATTAGATATATTTTCATCTCATGCATTAATCTCTTTAGTTAAATACTAGCAGATGTCTATCTTATGGCATGTATCCGATTTTTCCATCAAATATATAAAAAATAGATGGGTCTCTCATTCATCATTTTTTTAAAAAATTATCTAATAGTTTCTGGATTGACTCGAAATTATTTTTTAGTCCTCATATTTTTTAGATGGAATAAAACCTTCTTGAACTATTAAGGAGTTATTTTTCAATCCTTACTGTCCATTTAAGCTGTCTATTGCCAATAAAATGATAGAACTGCCCTTAGATGGTCAGTAGACATGGTGGCCATGAGGGACGCGCAGTGGCGCTGGGGGAAGGTGGTCAGGGGTGCATGGAGAAGGAAAGTGCGGTCGGAGGCCGGAGGACGATGGGGGGGGGCAGCATCGACGGGGTAAGGGGATGCGTCGGGGTCCATAGAGGGAGGGAGCATGATCAGGGGGCAGGGTCGGTGCCAGAGGTGTGATGTGGGGGTGGGGGGCCATAGGGGCAGGTGAGGAGGGGGCTGCGGCGCTAGTGGGGTGGGGGGGGACGTGGTCGAGGGTGCGCAGAGGGGAGGGGAGTGAGGTCGAGGGTCGGTGCTGGAGGCACCATGGGTGAGGGGCTGCGGGGGGACGTGAGGCGGGGCACCGCGACGCCAGCGGGGGAAGGGGAGTGTTAGAAAATGTATCCTAAAACTAATTATCTAGGTTGTAGATGGTTGAGCTAAATATAATTATACTTAAATTATTAATAAATAAAATTATTATTTTAATATTTCATCACTCTTGTGCATCTTTCTATAATAAACTCTCATATGATGAAATTCTTAGGACTATTTAGACTCGATAAAGGAGGATTTATCATTTAGTTCTTAAAACTAGTTCAGGATCAAATGATTAATTATTATCCATGATGATAACGTATCGAGTGTAGGTCATTATGTGTCATAAGTATTGATTATCCTCTTAACCAAGAAGTATGGAGATATCGTTATGGCATGCAAACAAAGTGTATGGGTACATTTTACTAAATGTAATCTAACTGCAGAGCTCTCTACTGTCAAGAGTTGCTCGTGAAGGATATGGGTATAAGTATCTCTTAGACCTAAGATCACCATGGTGACTTGCAAGCGACTCACTATACTTAGGTACCAGACTACCTAAATTTTTAGTTCAGTGATGGAAGGCTACTGGGTGCAATTAAGTACTTATGAAGTCGGTGCGTGAGTCAAAATGAAATTAACCCCTCCAAGTGTTGGAGCAAGTGCATCACTATATTTCAATTTAGCAAATCCTCGGTCGGGATGGTCCATATGATGGACACTGAATTTTAAAATATACTATGGATGAATTTTAGAGTTGGCAGTAAACCCTAGATCATTCTTTAAGCATCGAGGTCAAGGAGATGAATTATATGGTAATGATATACCATAGGTTCGTCATTTTTGCGTTGCGACTTTTCGACCTATCCGAATGTCGAGTATCATTGCTAGATGGTCATATCGATTGGTATAAAAAATTAATTCCTATGCTATCGGTTTAGAATTTGAACCTATGGGGTCCACACAATAGGAGTTTCTATCTGATCTGATGGTTGATCAAGAGTCCCAATGGTCTGGGACTTTATGGTCAAGAGTTCCATTGGACTGGGACTTTACTCTATGATTAGGAGTCCTACTGAACTGAAACTTTATCTTTATGGGTTCCACTGGACTAGAACTCGAAGTCCTACTTATCTGAGACTATCTGATCAAGAGTCCCACTAGTTTGGGACTCTATGATCGTAAGTTTTATTCGTTTGGGATACTGAGTTCAAAAGTCTCACTAGTTTGGGACTCTTCAGGAGTTTCATGTTGATGGAACTCTTTTGTCCAATCATCCATCCGATTAGGACTCTATATTTTTTAAAAGATTAATTAGCAATTAAATTGCTAATTAGCTTAATTTGATTGAGTGGTGAGGATTTAATCAAATTTGATCAAATTGGATTCAATTGGGTTTGATCCGATCAAGTCATGAGATGACCTAATCGCTATGGAAGAATGGATCCTAATTTGATCAAGAATTGGACCTAATTAATTTCTAATTTGATTAAAAGTTTATTGATTTGGATTAAGCCTAATTTGGTTGAGTTTAACTTAATCTAATTGGATCTAAAAAATTGATTTAGTTGAAACCAATTTGGAAAGGTCAAATGATTTGAATTTCAAACTCTTTTTTCTCTCTGTGTCAATTTGACTTTGTCCAAGCCCCTTTATTTTTGCGTGAGTTTTTTCTCACTTAGAAGAGAGTCTTGTGCACCATCTTATTTCCCTCAATGACCTAGTCCAAGCATTGGATTAGATTAAATTCATTTGAATTTGAATTCAAATGAGTTGGAGGTTGAAACAAGTTCAACCTCCCTATCTCATCCATTCCCATGCCACCCTTGGTTTGTCACCCATTTTTGAATGGTTCAATGTGTGGGCATGCTGATGAGAAGCCTCTCTATGTATTTCTCATGTGGGGTGGGCATTGGAAATGAATAGGTCCTCTTATTTGAATTCAAATTCAAGTAGGAGGTTGAAACGAGTTCAACCTCCCATCCTGATCCATTGCACATGCAATTCCCATCACTTGCCCACCCTTTTAAATGTGAATTTTTTTGTGCATGCAAGAGATAGAGAGGAGTCTTCGGGGAAGAAAATTCTAGAGAGGGGGTGCACGTCCTGAGGGTGAGAAAAGTCCAGAGAGGAAGAAACTTGTTCCCTATGCCAACTTCTATATCTCACGCCAACTTTTATTTTTTATTTTTTTATTTTTGGATGCCCACTTCAGATGGGATCTAAGTGACGTGCATAGATTGGAGAGTCCTCTATCCATAAAAAATTGTTTCATGAGAAAATTCAAAAGGGAGTAGGCATGAGACTATTTTCGGATATCAGGATTTTTGGTGTGTGTAAAATCCTAGAGTTGGGACTCAGGGTTCGGATGGAGAGATCGAGTGCTGTGAGCATCGAATCGCCATCAGATTTTATACTCCACCTCATCATCCTTTAATATACATTATCTGATCTTTTGGAGTATCTAGAAGATCAAAAGAAAGACGATCGATTAGATCGATCGAGATTAACCGTCAAAGGCTCCGGTGAGGAGCTAGCACTCCGGTGGAGCTGATCGGAACCAGGAGCTCCATATAGATCAACCGTAGAAGCCAAACAAGTGTGCGGCTATAGTGTGATGTCAGAGCATATTCTAGTAGATACAGATCATCAAGATCAGCTATTCATGCACAGGTATCGAGTTCTGAACTTGAATCGATCAGCAAATATGATTTGTTAATCGATCGTATTTAAATTTTAAATTACATATTAGCATGTCTAGTGAAGAAAAATCCTAATTTCTCGGATTAGGTTCGTTCAGATCTGATCAGATCAAGAGATATATTTCAAAAATTTTTCTCTTTGATCTAGATCAGATCTAAGATATTTTAGATCTGATTATTATTATTTTAGAAATTAAAATAAAATTAGATAAATTAAATCAGATTTAATTTACCTTGAAGTGGATAATCCTATTACTTATTAATGATCCTGTAAGCAGCGGAAGGTTTTGGATCAAGCCACGCAAGTGCCTGGCCTCTATCGATATCTACTCAAGCTGGATCTGGAGATCCTCTTCTTCTCTATCACGTCTCCAAAAATCAGATCTGGATCTAATCTGGAGGATCTTCAAAACTCCTTTTGAAGATCAGCAGTCGTCCTTTGCAGCAGCGCAGCCTTCTAGCTTTCACTCGCCTTTCTCTTATCTAGATTGCACCAACCAAGGTCCAAAACCCTTTTGAACATGGAGAGGAGAGGGAGAAGATGCTTTGGCGTGGAGGAGGAGAGGAGAAAAGGCCTTAGGGCATGGAGATCTTAATTAATTCAGATTTTTCTTTGAGTTGGGCGCAGGGTCTTATTTATAGACTAACTGTGATCCAACTCCTTTTCTTCCCAAACAATCATAACTCTTTGTGAAATCAGATCTAAATCTGATTGGTGGGAACATAGAGTCCCCAGATAGATTCTGAATCTCCTTAGAGGATGCGTCTAAGACCAGTCAAAGTTGGTTCTTTAAGGAGAACTCTAATTGAAATCCAAAAAGGAGATGGAGTTCCCTATCCAACATGGAGACTCCTAGGCGCCTCCAGCTTGGACACACGTCAAGGGTGGCGTGCACCCTCTTTCTTGTCAGATTCTAGCAGGAGGACAGGCCCTCACCAGCTCTCCAATAGGTGCATGACATGTAGATAGAAGTCAAAGTGTCAATGGTCAACATGTTTGACCAGTCAAAGGTAGACTTTTAACAGACCAAAGTCAAAGAACGAAGAAATGGCAGGTGACCAAAAATGGCAGATAATGTCTTACAAAATTAAGACAATCCTTTTCTGACTTGGACAACCTCCAGTCAGACCATATGAAGGCCTCTGATTGAGCCAAACACCTTTGGCTCAGTCGGACAAACTTATTTATGATAGTAAAGGAAAGAACGTTAGGTTCAATCGAGTGCTAGCACGATTTTCTTGAACCTAATTGAATCTCATTCAAGATCAATTGAACTAGTTAGTCAATTCAATTGATGATCTACAGATTCAAACCCTTGTTTGTGTGACCCAGTTAGGTTCAGTTCTGTATGGTAATGGAGATATGTCGCATGATCTCTATCATCGACATCATCGAAACTTCTTTCGATGGATCAGAACTCTTCTGATTCGAATACAGCTAGAATGATCGATCATCTAAATCATTCTAATTGCTCCCAAAATCCACCAGTGACACCTAGCAGTATATGGTGGGCAACCCATTAGAGCTGAATGCGAACCTCTCAATGGTGCAGCTACTTGTGTGATTAAGTTCTTTTCTATCTTGAGCTTCGATCAGATTAGGGTTAAGGTGAACTCGTCAAACCCTAGTCTCTGTCATATGATGTAATCATTCAGATTCAAGTTCGATGTGAAAATCTAAATAGAAACTCTTTCTATTATTTCACTCTGCCATGGCCTATGGACTTCTGGACTTGATTCTCATGATCATCATAGGGCTGCTCCTCTACCACCGAGGTAGATAGATTCCATCTTGGATGCTATCCAAGTTCCTACAATGAACATGCTATAGCCAACATACACCTCAGGATTCCGATATGGCTAGGAGATCGAGTAATGGTGTAGTCAAACTATAACACCCTCAAGGTGAACTGTCGATGCACCTCAGGTCAAAGAACCAGACACACCACTGCAGCATCGAGTCAGTCATTCGACGAGAAGGTAGACTTCCTAATGACTACTCGAGGTGGTCACGCTCAGTGCTCCTCGTTCTCTAACGAGTACCTATACTCTCGCTCCGATGTCTCTACACCATAGACTCAAGACTCATCTACTATAAAGAGAAATGATTGTACACCAACCTTCCGGATCAATCACCATCCTCGTGATGATCCTATGGTCGAGGAGCATTTTTATGAGTTAATAATGAAATTATTCATGTCTTAAATTTTTCAACTCTTGAAAATAATGAATTATCATTACCATTAACTCAAAGGATGTATCACAGACACTAAATACACATATATGATAGAAAATAACCCATTTTATTATTTATAGTCAAAATTATAATTTTTTGCCCCTAGAAGTGTATTACAAGTGTCAGCCAATTCTGACTTCTAGGGCACATATATCTCTAATTCATGAATCTCACCATTTGCATAGATTGGGTTCCTAATTGAGTCTCTCACCGTATCCGAATATTGAGCCCAACTCATCCTCCAGCCCATAGCATCCAATGCCTAATAGACATGGTTGCATCTTTTCGGTGTAACTGAGCCACTATATCCAGTCGAGAACAATCAACCC
>QRFJ01001427.1:29182-107089 GCA_006176705.1 Cocos nucifera
GAGGCACCATGGTGAGGGGCTGCGGGGGGACGTGAGGCGGGGCACCGCGACGCCAGCGGGGGAAGGGGAGTGTTAGAAAATGTATCCTAAAACTAATTATCTAGGTTGTAGATGGTTGAGCTAAATATAATTATACTTAAATTATTAATAAATAAAATTATTATTTTAATATTTCATCACTCTTGTGCATCTTTCTATAATAAACTCTCATATGATGAAATTCTTAGGACTATTTAGACTCGATAAAGGAGGATTTATCATTTAGTTCTTAAAACTAGTTCAGGATCAAATGATTAATTATTATCCATGATGATAACGTATCGAGTGTAGGTCATTATGTGTCATAAGTATTGATTATCCTCTTAACCAAGAAGTATGGAGATATCGTTATGGCATGCAAACAAAGTGTATGGGTACATTTTACTAAATGTAATCTAACTGCAGAGCTCTCTACTGTCAAGAGTTGCTCGTGAAGGATATGGGTATAAGTATCTCTTAGACCTAAGATCACCATGGTGACTTGCAAGCGACTCACTATACTTAGGTACCAGACTACCTAAATTTTTAGTTCAGTGATGGAAGGCTACTGGGTGCAATTAAGTACTTATGAAGTCGGTGCGTGAGTCAAAATGAAATTAACCCCTCCAAGTGTTGGAGCAAGTGCATCACTATATTTCAATTTAGCAAATCCTCGGTCGGGATGGTCCATATGATGGACACTGAATTTTAAAATATACTATGGATGAATTTTAGAGTTGGCAGTAAACCCTAGATCATTCTTTAAGCATCGAGGTCAAGGAGATGAATTATATGGTAATGATATACCATAGGTTCGTCATTTTTGCGTTGCGACTTTTCGACCTATCCGAATGTCGAGTATCATTGCTAGATGGTCATATCGATTGGTATAAAAAATTAATTCCTATGCTATCGGTTTAGAATTTGAACCTATGGGGTCCACACAATAGGAGTTTCTATCTGATCTGATGGTTGATCAAGAGTCCCAATGGTCTGGGACTTTATGGTCAAGAGTTCCATTGGACTGGGACTTTACTCTATGATTAGGAGTCCTACTGAACTGAAACTTTATCTTTATGGGTTCCACTGGACTAGAACTCGAAGTCCTACTTATCTGAGACTATCTGATCAAGAGTCCCACTAGTTTGGGACTCTATGATCGTAAGTTTTATTCGTTTGGGATACTGAGTTCAAAAGTCTCACTAGTTTGGGACTCTTCAGGAGTTTCATGTTGATGGAACTCTTTTGTCCAATCATCCATCCGATTAGGACTCTATATTTTTTAAAAGATTAATTAGCAATTAAATTGCTAATTAGCTTAATTTGATTGAGTGGTGAGGATTTAATCAAATTTGATCAAATTGGATTCAATTGGGTTTGATCCGATCAAGTCATGAGATGACCTAATCGCTATGGAAGAATG
Source organism: Cocos nucifera (assembly GCA_006176705.1). Taxonomy (NCBI): domain Eukaryota; kingdom Viridiplantae; phylum Streptophyta; class Magnoliopsida; order Arecales; family Arecaceae; genus Cocos; species Cocos nucifera. The sequence continues at coordinate 30,624 of QRFJ01001427.1, forward strand.
GATCCTAATTTGATCAAGAATTGGACCTAATTAATTTCTAATTTGATTAAAAGTTTATTGATTTGGATTAAGCCTAATTTGGTTGAGTTTAACTTAATCTAATTGGATCTAAAAAATTGATTTAGTTGAAACCAATTTGGAAAGGTCAAATGATTTGAATTTCAAACTCTTTTTTCTCTCTGTGTCAATTTGACTTTGTCCAAGCCCCTTTATTTTTGCGTGAGTTTTTTCTCACTTAGAAGAGAGTCTTGTGCACCATCTTATTTCCCTCAATGACCTAGTCCAAGCATTGGATTAGATTAAATTCATTTGAATTTGAATTCAAATGAGTTGGAGGTTGAAACAAGTTCAACCTCCCTATCTCATCCATTCCCATGCCACCCTTGGTTTGTCACCCATTTTTGAATGGTTCAATGTGTGGGCATGCTGATGAGAAGCCTCTCTATGTATTTCTCATGTGGGGTGGGCATTGGAAATGAATAGGTCCTCTTATTTGAATTCAAATTCAAGTAGGAGGTTGAAACGAGTTCAACCTCCCATCCTGATCCATTGCACATGCAATTCCCATCACTTGCCCACCCTTTTAAATGTGAATTTTTTTGTGCATGCAAGAGATAGAGAGGAGTCTTCGGGGAAGAAAATTCTAGAGAGGGGGTGCACGTCCTGAGGGTGAGAAAAGTCCAGAGAGGAAGAAACTTGTTCCCTATGCCAACTTCTATATCTCACGCCAACTTTTATTTTTTATTTTTTTATTTTTGGATGCCCACTTCAGATGGGATCTAAGTGACGTGCATAGATTGGAGAGTCCTCTATCCATAAAAAATTGTTTCATGAGAAAATTCAAAAGGGAGTAGGCATGAGACTATTTTCGGATATCAGGATTTTTGGTGTGTGTAAAATCCTAGAGTTGGGACTCAGGGTTCGGATGGAGAGATCGAGTGCTGTGAGCATCGAATCGCCATCAGATTTTATACTCCACCTCATCATCCTTTAATATACATTATCTTGATCTTTTGGAGTATCTAGAAGATCAAAAGAAAGACGATCGATTAGATCGATCGAGATTAACCGTCAAAGGCTCCGGTGAGGAGCTAGCACTCCGGTGGAGCTGATCGGAACCAGGAGCTCCATATAGATCAACCGTAGAAGCCAAACAAGTGTGCGGCTATAGTGTGATGTCAGAGCCATATTCTAGTAGATACAGATCATCAAGATCAGCTATTCATGCACAGGTATCGAGTTCTGAACTTGAATCGATCAGCAAATATGATTTGTTAATCGATCGTATTTAAATTTTAAATTACATATTAGCATGTCTAGTGAAGAAAAATCCTAATTTCTCGGATTAGGTTCGTTCAGATCTGATCAGATCAAGAGATATATTTCAAAAATTTTTCTCTTTGATCTAGATCAGATCTAAGATATTTTAGATCTGATTATTATTATTTTAGAAATTAAAATAAAATTAGATAAATTAAATCAGATTTAATTTACCTTGAAGTGGATAATCCTATTACTTATTAATGATCCTGTAAGCAGCGGAAGGTTTTGGATCAAGCCACGCAAGTGCCTGGCCTCTATCGATATCTACTCAAGCTGGATCTGGAGATCCTCTTCTTCTCTATCACGTCTCCAAAAATCAGATCTGGATCTAATCTGGAGGATCTTTTCAAAACTCCTTTGCAGCAGCAGCAGCCTTCTAGCTTTCACTCGCCTTTCTCTTATCTAGATTGCACCAACCAAGGTCCGAAACCCTTTTGAACATGGAGAGGAGAGGGAGAAGATGCTTTGGCGTGGAGGAGGAGAGGAGAAAAGGCCTTAGGGCATGGAGATCTTAATTAATTCAGATTTTTCTTTGAGTTGGGCGCAGGGTCTTATTTATAGACTAACTGTGATCCAACTCCTTTTCTTCCCAAACAATCATAACTCTTTGTGAAATCAGATCTAAATCTGACTGGTGGAAATAGAGTCCCCTAGATTCCTCCTTAGAGGGCGTCTAAGACCAGTCAAAGTTGGTTCTAAGGAGAACTCTAATTGAAATCCAAAAAGGAGATGGAGTCCCTATCCAACAGAGACTCCTAGGCGCCTCCAGCTTGGACACACGTCAAGGGTGGCGTGCACCCTCTTTCTTGTCAGATTCTAGCAGGAGGACAGGCCCTCACCAGCTCTCCAATAGGTGCATGACATGTAGATAGAAGTCAAAGTGTCAATGGTCAACATTTGACCAGTCAAAGGTAGACTTTTAACCAAAGTCAAAGAACGAGAAATGGCAGGTGACCAAAAATGGCAGATAATGTCTTACAAAATAAGACAATCTTTTCTGACTTGGACAACCTCCAGTCAGACCATATGAAGGCCTCTGATTGAATCCAAACACCTTTGGCTCAGGACAACTTATTTATGATAGTAAAAGAAGAACGTTAGGTTCAATCGAGTGCTAGCACGATATTCTTGAACCTAATTGAATCTCATTCAGATCAATTGAACTAGATCAATTCAATTGATGATCAACAGATTCAAACCCTTATTTTTGTGACCCAGTTAGGTTCAGTCTGTATGGTAATGGGATATGCCATGACTCTATTCATCGACATCATCGAACTTCTTTCTCATGATCTTCTGATTCGAAAGCTAGAACGATCGACCTAATCTCTAATCCAAATTCACCAGTGACACCTAGATGACTAGGTGTATGCATAAGTTCCTAATGAGCTTCTCTAGATTAGATTAGGGTTAATCGAAACCCTAGTCTGTTGTGATGTAATTTCAATTCAAGTTCGATGTGAAATCTAAATACAAACTCTTTCTATTATTTCACTCTGCCACATGGACTTCTGGACTTGATTCTCATGATCATCATAAGCTCCTCTACACCAAGGTAGATAGATTCCATCTTGATGCTATCCAGTTCCCTATAATGACATGCTATAGCCAACATACACCTCAGGATTCCATATGGCTAGGAGATCGAGTAATGGTGTAGTCAAACTATAACACCCTCAAGATGAACTGTCGATGCACCTCAGGTCAAAAAATCAGACACACCACTGCAGCATCGAGTCAGTCATCGATGAGAAGGTAGACTCCCTAATGACTACTCGAGGTGGTCACGCTCAGTGCTCTCGTTCTCTAACGAGTACCTATACTCTCGCTCCGATGTCTCTACACCATAGACTTAAAACTCATCTACTAAAGAGAAATGATTGTACACCAACCTTCCAGATCAATCACCATCCTCGTGATGATCCTATGGTCGAGAGCATTTTATGAGTTAATAATGATTATTCATGTCTTAAATTTTCAACTCTTGAAAATATGAATTATCATTACCATTAACTCAAAGGATGTATCACAGACACTAAATACACATATATGATAGAAAATAACCCATTTTATTGATTATAGTTAAAATTATAATTTTGCCCCTAGAAGTATATTACAAGTGTCAGCCAATTCTGACTTCTAGGGCACATATATCTCTAATTCATGAATCTCACCATTTGCATAGATTGGGTTCCTAATTGAGTCTCTCACCGTATCCGAAATATTGAGCCCAACTCATCCTCCAGCCCATAGCATCCAATGCCTAATAGACATGGTTGCATCTTTTCGGTGTAACTGAGCCACTATATCCAGTCGAGAACAATCAACCCCAGGAAGGGCCCGCACATCTACAATGGTGGAAGACCTCAGACTTAATCTTTTCTTAGGGAGAATTGATTTAGGTCTCATTAAACTAGACTTATCATAGTCATAACAATTATGACTAATCTAGTGGCATGGGTTAGCTTGGATTATTGACCATCTCAGATCAGAACTGTGTCAACAGATATGGCCAGGTAAGTGAGACCGGTGGAAGGAATATATCATTAACTCGTATAAGAACGCATTCAGGTCGAGTAGCTTTCAATTAAAAATCAGTCGGTCGTATATGCCAAACTTACCTTAGACACCAAATTATTGAGTCAGAATCAATTGGGTTAGCCTACAATCGAGACTCTAACCTCTGAGCCTAATTAGGTCTTGCTTGATCGTGACTCGATCTTGATCTAGACTTAATCCTATTAGGCTGGTCAATTTAAGCATTGTTGATTCCCTCTAACCAACTCTTGATTCGGTTTGATCAATCGCTTAGACCTAATTGAGCTACCCAAGCTCGAACCCAGTATTATGAATATGTCTTAGATCTGAAATTCTCAATTTTAGATCTAATTAATATTTCATAATCTTAATTTTTAATTAAGTAGGACTCATAAGTAAAATATGCACAATAAATTCTAGGGTTTCAGGATCTAGGGTTTTACAGAAAGTAAGTTTTGGATTTTTGATTAAGGACGAACGCGTAGCACCCCTACACATCATAAGAACATCCCATCGAATAGAAAGAAAGGGCCTTTAAATCCTTCTTCATTCTTATGACCAGACGATCAAGAGGAATGCCTTAATTAGGAACATGCAATACTACAAAACAGTTTTAGATCTATATCATATATCTCATATACAAATTAGATCTAATCATGGCATATTTTGCATACATCTCATGTATCGAATCATACATATTTTCAGATCTAAATTATCTCATAATAATCTAAAAAATTAGATTTAAATTAATTTAATTAAAATAAATTCTAATCTAGATAATTATGTAGAACTATTCTATAACTAGTCTAGACATGCATAAATCATATCTCATATGATATTTAAAAATTAAATAATTTTATTTACTATTTTTTAGATGTTATTATAATCATTATAATATCAAAAAATAGTAAATAAATTAATCTAAAATATGATTTAATTAAATTAAATTAAAAACATACAAGACTATTCTATAGAACTATTCTATTTTAGAACTAGTCATGCATATTTCTAATCTTAGATCCAAATCATTTAATTTTAATTTTTTCTAATTTCAGATCTAATCACATCTCATGTGACATCTAAAATTACTTATTTTTTAATTAAAATAAATTTAAAATCAGATCTAAACACTTTTAGAATCTTGGCTCTGATACCAGTTGAAGAAAAATCCTGATTTTTCGGACCAGGTTCATTCAGATCTGATCAGATCAAGAGATATATTTCAAAAAAATTTTTCTTTGATCCAGATCAGATCTAATTATTATTATTTTAGAAATTAAAATAAAATTAGATAAATTAAATTAGATTTAATTTATCTTGAAGTGGGTAATCCTATTATCCGTTGATGATCCTGTAAGCAGCGAAAGATTCTGGATCAAACCATGCAAGTGCCTGACCTCTACCAGTATCCACTCGGACTGAATCTAGAGATCCTCTTCTTCTCTATCATGTCTCTAGAAATCAGATCTGGAGGATCTTCAAAACTTCTTTTGAAGATCAGCAGTCGTCCTTTGCAGCAACGCAGCCTTCTAGCTTTCACTCGCCTTTCTCTTGTCTAGATTGCACCAACCAAGGTTCAAAACCCTTTTGAATGTGGAAAGGAGAGGGAGAAGATGCTTTGGCATGGAGGAGGAGAGGAGAAAAGGCCTTGGGGCATGGAGATCTCAATTAATTCAGATTTTTCTTTGAGTTGGGCGCAGGGTCTTATTTATAGACTAACTGTGATCCAACTCCTCTTCTTCCCAACCAATCATAACTCTTTATGAAATCAGATCTAAATCTGATTGATGAAAATAGAGTCTTCTGGATTCCTCCTTAGAGGGCGCCTAAGATCAGTTAAAGTTAGTTCTTAGAAGAACTCTAATTGGAATCCAAAAAGGAGATGGAGTCCCTGTCCAATAGGGACTCCTAGGCGCCTCCAGCTTGGGCACACACCAAGGGTGGCATGCGCCCTCTTTCTTGCCAGGTTCTGATAAGGGGACAGGCCCCCACCAGCTCTCCAATAGGTGCGTGACACGTGGATAGAAGTTAAAGTGTCAATGATCAACATTTGATCAGTCAAAGGTAGACTTTTGACCAAAGTCAAAGAACGAGAAATGGCAGATGACCAAAAATGGCAGGTAATATTTTACAAAATAAGATAACCTTTTCTGACTTAGACAACCTCCAGTCAGACCATATGAAGGCCTCTGATTGAGCACAAACTCCTTTGGCTCAGTCAGGACAACTTATTTATGATAGTAAAAGAAGAACGTTAGGTTTAATCGAGTGCTAGCATGATTTTCTTGAACCTAATTAAATCTCATTCAGATCAATTGAACTAGGTCAGTTCAATTGATGATCACCAGATTCAAACCCTTGTTTGTGTGACCCAGTTAGGTTCAGTTCTATATGGTAATGGGATATGTCATGATCTCTATCATCAACATCATCGAAACTCCTTTCGATGGATCAAAACTCTTCTGATTCGAACAGCTAGAATGATCGATCATCTAAATCATTCTAATTGCTCCCAAAATCCATCAGTGACACCTAGCAGTATATGGTGGCAATCCATCAGAGCTGAATGCGAACCTCTTGGTGCAGCTATTTGTGTAATTAAGTTCTTCTATCTTAAGCCCCGATTAGATTAGGGTTAAGGTGAACTCGTCAAACCCTAGTCTCTGTCATATGATGTAATCATTCGATTCAAGTTCGATGTGAAAATCTAAATAGAAACTCTTTCTATTATTTCACTCTGCCATGGCTATGGACTTCTGGACTTGATTCTCATGATCATCATAGGGCTGCCCCTCTACCATTGAGGTAGATAGATTCCATCCTGATGCTATCCAGTTCTTACAATGAACATGCTATAGCCAACATACACCTCAGGGTTCCATATGGCTAGGAGACCGAGTAATGGTGTAGTCAAACTATAACATCCTCAAGGTGAACTGCCGATGCACCTCAGATCAAAGAACCAGACACACCACTGCAGCATCGAGTCAGTCATCGACGAGAAGGTAGACTCCCTAATGACTACTCGAGGTGGTTACGCTCAGTGCCCTCATTCTCTAATGAGTATCTGTACTCTTGCTTCGGTGTCTCTATACCATAGACTCAAGACTCATCTACTAAAGAAAAGCGATTGTACACCAACCTTCTAGATCAATCACCATCCTCGTGATGATCCTATGGTCGGGAGCATTTTATGAGTTAATAATGATTATTCATGTCTTAAATTTTCAACTCTTGAAAATATGAATTATCATTACCATTAACTCAAAGGATGTATCACAGATACTAAATACACATATATGATAGAAAATAATTCATTTTATTGATTATAGTCAAAATTATAATTTTGCTTCTAGAAGTGTATTATAAGTGTCAGCCAATTCTGGCTTCTAGGGCATATATATCTAACATCTAGATCCTTAATAGGTTTTCTGATTTGATTAATACATATGTAGGTTAATTTTAGATTAATCTAATGCTTCCATTGTAATAAAATTTAAAAAATATTTCAAAAAATATGCTAAAAATCCTATGCATACTTCTTCAGGAAGGGGAGCGCGAAGCAGAAGAAAGGGGGTGGTGTGTGGGGAAGGAGAAGGAAGGTAAAAAAGAAGAAAAAAAAAGAAAAATGAAGTAAAAAAAATAAAAATAAATATATATAATAAAAAATAATAAATATTCAAAAATAATATTATTTTTTAATAATAATAATAATAGCCATTGAATCCTCACTTTTGATAAAAATAAAAAATAAAAAAAAAATAATAAAAAATAATAAGTATTAAATAATAAAATAAATTAAATTTTTTTCATAATGATAATAATAATAGCTATCGAATCATCAATTTTGATAAAAATTAATAAAAATATAATAAAATTATAAAAATAAAAATAATAAAATATATAATAAGTAATAAAAATAATAAAAATAAATAAATATAAATAATAATAATAATAATAATAATAGCCATCGAATCATCAATTTTGATAATAAATAATTTTTATCATTAAAAAATAAATAAATTATTTAATAAATTAAATAAATAGTTTAAAAAAATTAGAACTAGATAATGAATTCAAACGATTATATAATCAGAAAATTATCTTGTGTAATCTGAATATAAATCCATGTAACTTAGGTACAAATCTATATAATCTGAATATAAATTTGTATAACTAATTATCAAAATTACATAACTGCCATCACTTAAGTTCAAATCTGATTATGTAATTTTGATAATTAGTTATATATGTTTATATTCAAATTATACAGATATGTACTCAAGTTACATGGGTTTATATTTAGGTTACACAAATTGGTTCTCTGATTATATAATCGTTTGAATTGACTATCTAGTTTTAAATTTTTTTAACTATTTATTTAATTTATTAAATAATTTATTTATTTTTTAATAATAAAAATTATTTAATATCATAATTGATGATTTGATGACTATTATTATTAGTTATTATTATTATTTAATATTTATTAATAATTTTTTATTATTTTTATTATATAGATATATATTTTTATTATTATTTAATACTTATTATAGTTTTATTATTTTTTTTTTATTTTTTATATTTTTATCAAAATTGATGATGCGGTGGCTATTATTATTATTATTATACAAAATCTATTTTTTAGTATTTAATACTTATTATTATTATTATTATTTATCAAAATTGAGGAATCAAGGACTATTATTATTATTAAAAAACTATATTATTTTTTAATATTTTTTATTTTTAATTATTTATTTTTTTTAACTTTTTTTTTTTTTTTCTTTATTTTTTTCCTTTTTTTCCCTTCCTTCTCCTTCCCCCGCATGCCACCCCCTTCCTCTGCTCCGCGCTCCCCTTTCCACCCCCTGCGCCGGCGCCGCGGCCCCTGCCCCAACCTCGCTTCCCTCCCTCCGTGCGCCCCGAACGTGTGCCCTCCACCCATCGACGCCACGACCCCTGCCTCACCTGCCCCACGGTCCCCCGCTCTCTGCCCATCGCGCCTCCGCACCGGCCCTCGACCCCCGGTCGCGCTTCCCTCCCCTCGTGAGGCCCCGACGCGTCCCCCCCGGCTCCACCGGCACCACGGTCCCCCGATTGTGCTTTTCTTTCCTCCGCGCGCCCCCGACCGCTTCTCCTCCAACGTCGCTGCACGTCGACCACCATGTCCACTGCCCATCCAAGGGCAGTTCTAGACAGGATGGCTTAAATGAACGGTAAGGATTGAAAAATAACTAGAAAATTTTATTTCATCTTAAAAAATATAAAAATTAAAAAATAATTTTAAATTAATTTAGAAATTATTAAATTTTTTTTTAAAAAAATTTATTCTTTCTTCTCTGTTCACCAGTTCATCCTTCGTACCAGGCTGGAGATTATTACTTGGTTGAGTTTGAGACTTTTGGTTAACATCTAGTTTTTAAAAAATAATTTTTTTAAAAAAACTAAAATAAAAGAATTATTTTATTTTTATTCCGCCCTATTATTCTACTTGGAGACAGAGCCCTCGCACGCCACCAGCCGAACATCGGTGAAACCCTTCCGCCAATGGAGGACTCGGAGTCGCAGCCTTCCTCGGAGAAACCCTTCCGCCTCTTCTCCACCAAACCCAAACCCCTTCATAAGACGCTTCCCCCTCCCGCCCGACTCTCGAACCCCGCCTCCATCGACACCGACCGCGGCGATCCCGATGCCGGCGCCGGCCTCGTTTCCTTTTCCGACCTGGGCCTCTCCCAGTGGGCCGTCGGCACCTGCCGCGAGCTGGGCATGCGGCGGCCCACCCCTGTCCAGCGTCGCTGCATCCCCCGCATCCTCGCCGGCGACGACGTCCTGGGCATCGCCCAGACTGGCAGCGGGAAGACCGCCACCTTCGCCCTCCCTATCCTCCACCGCCTCGCCGAGGACCCCTACGGCGTCTTCGCCCTCGTCCTCACTCCCACCCGCGAGCTCGCCTGCCAGCTCGCCGAGCAGTTCCGGGCCCTCGGCTCTTCCCTCAATGTGCGCTGCACCCTTATTGTTGGGGGGATGGACATGATCGGCCAGGCACGGGTCCTGGTGCAGCGGCCGCACATCGTCGTCGCAACTCCGGGAAGGATTAAAGTCCTCCTCGAGGAGGATCCTGATATCCCTGCCGCGTTCTCCAAGACCAAGGTGGGTTCTAGATTTTGTTTTCTCGGAAAGTTTGAAACTAATCTGATTCTGATTGAACCTTTTTTTTTTCAACTACTTTGAAATTTTATGTTTTAAATATTTCTTGAACATCCTTTAAAGTGGCTGAAACTGCTGCTGTCATGCTAAAACTTAATAGGGAGTCCTTGGGAATTTTATTCGTTGTTAATTTTAGTTATACATCTTAATGACCTGTTGTTTATGGGAAATAGCTAAGGTGATCGTTAGGATTCTGACTAAGAGTTAAAATCCGTAACATGAATATGCCATCATGTGCTTCCATCTTGAGTTCTGCATGATGCTTCTAAAGATTCTTCTTTATGTACACATGGATTTTGTGTAATTATACCATTTTATAATTATATTCTCTGTGTTCCATCTTTTTATTAGACCAAGTGTATAAACAACCTTTGCCTCCTTATTCTTTCCTTTTTGAAAAGAAATGTGTCTTGGTGCTAGAGATTTTAATATTTCATCTTTGAAAAACTTTATACATGGATAACTAGTTTCAGTAAATTGTATATAATTCTCAAGTATGGTTGCACATATACGCAAATCCTCAAAATAAGGACACATTTATGAAATTGTTTGCTCAACTCTCGATGCAAATACTTCCTTAATCGAGTTATGATTGAACCGGTGAAACCAATATATCACAAGACCTTTAACTATTGACTAGTTATCAAGTCTTTGGGTGTCTAAATGATAATTTAAATTTAGAAGGATCTTGTTTGAGGGTTTCTGTTAACGGCAGGATCAATCACTAAGCACATTTCCCTTTTCCTTGCTATCCTAACTAATTGTTCTATCCTCATCATGAGGCCGTGTAAGCAACCAAATGCAAATATGTGGGTTGGAAGTGGAACACAAATAATAGTTGTATCCTCATTTCACTCGAAATGATTTTGAAGTTCAGACAGATTTCAAATTTTTGGCCCAAACTTGTTTATGGGGCCTAAACTGATAACGTTTAGGCAGAAATCTTATTAAGTTTGTGCTTGTAGTTAATTATTAAAGAGCATTTTGCAATATTTAACATGTCTTTTGCAAGTTTTAAGTAGATTTGCAATTATATAGATGTTGATTTGCAATGTAACTAAAGGAAAATATATTTTTCGGAAGTATGCTATCTTTTTTTTTTTTTGCAGATCTGGAAGTGTCTGTAGATAACTGAAACATAAAAAAAAGGATGATATTTTATAAAAGTAAAAGAAAATGTTATTTTGACATGAATGTATAAATTTGGTGCATTAGATTCTTCCCAAATAGCATACCAAAATTTTCTGACTTCTACTACTCTTTAAGTATTCTTTTAATTTTTAAATTTTTGGTATCTTTTATTTTTAACTACTATGCAATTTTTAGTCAGTGCCTGACTGTTGAGATCATACATGATGCACGTAGGGTTCATAAATTGTGATTCACTTTAAAATAATATCCAAAATATTTGTTTTTGTTTTCTTGATTCTTACATTATTTTTTAGTTCAAATTTCAAAAGTTTGAACTAAACCTATGAATTCCATCCAAGTTTACTGAAGTTGAAACTCATTTGATTTGGCTGACAGCATAAGCGGGACCAAGTTTTCAAACCTGGTTTGAAGTAGCATGATATCAGCATATTGGTATTTTGGGGGAAATATAGATATAAAGCATTACTAAGAATGTAATGTGTTCAAATCTAATAGATTGAGGAACAGTGTTAACTGGACAATACTGATACAAATTGTACTTTCATGGCTAGATTAAAGAGGTGATAGGTACTACAAACTTAAAGTAAAAGTTAAAGTTTTCTTCTTAAACATATAGTTAAGTCCAAGTATCATACGGCTAGATCTTGATGAACAAAAATATTATATTTTTAAAGCTAAAAACTTCGTTGAGCAGTGCTTAGCTATACCCCTATCCTTTTAGTGGATATCAAACGGGTATTATTTAATATCACTGGACATTTATTATCAATTGAATTTATCTGACCTATACTGCACAAGCAAAATATATAGTCAGCTGTGGTAGGAAGTTTGCTTTGCCCTAAGATGGATGAAGGATATGGAATGAGTGAATCAACTCAACTGTAAATTTATTGAGCTGAACCAAAAAAAAAGTTCAAAGATGGTAATCAGCCTAGGAGCGTGGTGGAGCATGATGCAATTTAATTCAGAATTTTTCTCTAGTATGCCTGGAATTTAAAGTCAAGTTTGGAAGAGAGCATGGTGAGATAAGGAGGAATATTTGTTGATATTGATGGTTCCTGATGGTGTATAAGGAAGACTATGGATATTCCACGTTAAATCTTGAATTGTAGCTAGAGTTGATCTTCCTAAATAATGGTAGCCCTAACTTGATAGGATCTCTTAGAATGTTGTTGATTATGGTATAACTCTAGCTTTGCATTGTTCAACATATGCACCAAGTTTGCTTGTTCATTTGTGGATTATATAAGAATGAACTTGTTAGAAACCTATGATGCCTTTGTAATTTTTCACTTGATCATTAGACAGTGTTGGAAGCATAATTTGTTGAACTATGCCGAATTGGCTAGTTCGAGGCATGTTGAACCAGCTGGTTCGAGGCATACTAAACTGACCTAGTCGGTCACCAGTACGGCTCATCCTATATATTTGAGATGGTTCGTTGAATGAGGGGCCTCGGTCTCTCCCATTTGCTCATGCTTATCTTGTCCTTGTGGACTGACGATCATCCGACCGTCAATGCACCCTCTCTCTCCTCCCTCCCTCTCCCATCTATCGACACCTCGGTTCCCTTGCCTAATCCTGCCGCCCAGTTAGTTACCGAGCCAAGCCTCCCCACCTCCTAGATCCTCTATTTCACCTCTCTCACTCCCTCTCTTCATCTTACTCTCTCTTCCCTCCCCCTCTCTCATTGACCTTTCTTTGCCTCCGTCAGTGGCAACGGCGCCGTGGTGGCTCTGCCTCATCTTTCATCTCGTTCTCTCTCTCTCTCTCTCTCTCTCTCTCTCTCTCTCTCTCTCTCTCTCTCCCCCTCCGTCTTCCTCTCCTTTCTCTTCCCCCTCTCCCTCTCCCTCCCTTTCCTCTCTGTCTACCTCTCTTTACTTCTTCCTGTTCCCCTCCCTCTCCCTGTTTCAATATGTTTTGGCATGGTGCAATATGGACCAGTATCGTATCTACTGATAGCTGACTAATATGGGTGATGATACCAGTTTGGTAGACCTTGGTTGGAAGCATTTGAGGTGTCAACTTCTAGACGTATATGTTGATGTATTATTTGTAGAAAGACTTAACTTCTTCTTATATTAAGAGTAGTATAATCCTACCAGCATAAAAAGGATCTCATTATAATCACAAAGGATGGTGGAAGCTTTTTGTCAAACCAAATGGAGGAGAAACCCTTCTTCAAGTATTCTATAAGACAATAAATATCATAGTGATGACGCATGTTTTTTCATAAAAAAAATCTCTTAAATATAAAATTTGCATGAAGCAAACAACATGTATTTGTTTTTTTTTTGTAATGAATTCACCATATATATGTTTGTCATGATGTGCTGCTTCATTATTCACATGAATAGATAGGTAGTATAGGAATGTTATATTTGGTGAGCTTAATTTGGACATATATGTTCTAACATTTTTATAACATAACTAACTTCAAGCTACTCTAGACTTTTCAAGCTATAAGCTAACCACGCCAAAGCATAGGAGCTAGGACTATTGGTACACTACCGTATTGGGACAGTATGAATCTGGTCCCAAACTGGTACCTTCATTGATACCGGTAGGTCCGATACTTTATCCCTTGGTTGAGAACTCTCTTGGGCTTGGTGAAATGTTAAATAGAAACTTCCAAAATTTTAGATAAATATATTAATGAAAAGTAACTTAGGTCAACTGAAACTGTGATGCAGAAGCAAATTTTCGGTGCATATCAGAGTCATGGGCATTGGATCAATGCATATTGGAGCTCTAGTTTCAAAGTAACACCTTTTTTTAAATGATGTAAGGGCCAACAATCCATAATATTAGGAGGGGTGCTAGCGAGTTTTAGAGGGTCTGTAGTGTTTGTTACTGTAGTATTATCGTATCAGGTACTATTGATGGTAATATATGTAGTAATAAAGGCAGAGAACTTCCAGGGTGATGTACTGGTGATCCTTACCAAGGATTTTTCTTTCTTACCAAGGACTTCTCTTTTTATCATGGGCTTCTTTTTTTATGTTTCATTTGATGGTTAGGATTTATTTAATTCAAGGGTCAAGATCTAATGTTGCTATGGTTTGAAATCTATATAAAGGTTGTAATTTATTTGTTTGATTGTGGGCTTTTGTAATGTTTTAAAACCTAGATGGGTCAATCCTTCATCCCACAGCTGATATGGTTTGGATTGAAAAAAATTAGATGAAACAAAATAGCTAGCTCTTACTGTGGCAGTTTAGTTGCTTGAACTGCTTGGTTCAAATTATCATTAGGCTGCCACTTCAGTGATTAAAGCAGGAAGAAAAAGAATAATAAAGGACTACGGTATATACCCAAAAAAAAAGGAATAGGGTAAAGTTTCTATTTATTCTCCCCTCCACTTTCTGTCATCACCTGTTCCCTCTTCTTGCTCTTTGACACCATTATTGGGTAAGAAGAGAAGGAAGCTGTTGTCTGACATTGCTGGCCAAGAACAGAGAAAAGAAAGTCACTGAGATTAGTTGTTGCCCCTGATGTCTGTAAGCCAAGGAAAATGCTATTTGATTGCTTGTTTTATCCCTCCTTAACCTCTACTGCTGATCTGGGACTGGAAGGAACCTGCAAGCAAAAGGGAGATTTCTTCTTCTTTCTCCACTTTGTTTTTATACGGGCTTTAATCTTCGTTGAATCAGTTGTTGGTGCTACCATAGAAGTCAAAGATCTGGGGAGGAGGGTTAGCCATGGTGGATCAGATGAGGATAGGCCAGACATAAGAGAATGGGGGAGGGTACATTGGAAGATGGGAGGACAGGCAAGGGATTCTCTACATGAGAAATCAGATGTCATCACATTTTTCCTTAAATTCTCTGTTGCATGGTTGGCTGTGGTCAGACCATTGATCATGACACACCCACCAAAGTCCGCTGGGTTTTTGAGTTGATTCTGATTTAAATTAGAGAATCTACAGTCTGGCAGTCTTCACTCCCCTTCTTTTACTCTGTGTATGTGTGTGCTTGTGCATGTGTGTTACTTCTTTTTCTTCTCCTCCATTCTTTATCGTAAATTTGATTACATTTCAATATCCTCAACTTGTTATGTTCTTTGTTCTTTTATCAAGGCCTCCCTCTTGCCTCCTGGATGACAATAATAAAACCAAATGAATTCTGCACAGACGTAACATATGCAGATGCAATGAGGGTTTTACATTACAAATCTCTTAGAAAACAGATTATTTGCCTTTCCTCTATCCATAAAACTCTCAAACCTATTCTCTGCACTAGTTATTGACCCTAGAAACTGTACAAGGACTTGTTATCTTTCTCTTTCTCGATAGTGTCCAATCAGTTCCAAACTGTCTAGATTTCTGGCATTGGACAGCAAGCTGCTACCCCTCTTCCCTCCTCCTCCTCCTCCTCCTCCTCCTCTCTCTCTCTCTCTCTCTCTCTCTCTCTCTCTCTCTCTCTCTCTGTGTGAGGGGAGTGCTTTACTTCTAGGCCCATTATTGCTCATAGGCATCAGACTATCAATTGCTGAATAGTGCAGCTGATCTCTTGCCGGCTATGATAGATGTTGGTGCGGAAATCCGTCTTCGCCGGAGGTCGCCGGAGTCGAGGCCGCTGAGGTCGTCGCCGGGGACCTGCAAAATGAAGTCCCGTCCGGAACCGGTGGGGGGTGGCTCCGGCAGGACCCTCCGACGGTCAAGTTAGTTTCCAGCCAACAGGAATGGAGTGCTCGGAATGAGTTCCGGAGCTTAGAGATGAGGAGGAGAGCTTAGAGAGTCGAGAGTTCAGAGAGCTTAGCCTTGGCGTATGGAGGGGTCCTTTTATAGCGGAGCTTAGTTGATGGTGACGGCCATGCCGTCTGGCAGAGAGTCGTTGGGCAGCATGGAGTTCGGTACGGAGAGGATGGCGTCGTCCGGTGGATCGTGGGAGCCATACTGGCACGTCGTGGGCCGCATGGAGTCCGGTACGGAGAGGAAGGCGTCGTCCGGTCTTGTTGCAGGTGACAGTTCGTCCAGAGGAGTTCGGACTTGTAACAGAGTTTGGCTGAAGGGGAAACCCGGGAGGAGCTCGGCCGCAGAGAGGTTCGTAGGAGCTCGGATGGTGGAACGGGCGTCTGGGAGGAGTCCGTCTCCGTCCTGCCGCTTGGAGTTCAAGGAGCTTGGCCGCCAGGAAGTTCGGCCGGCGGTGGGTGTTCGGCCCGAAGCCTGGACACTGGGAAGTTCGGCCGCTAGGCAGTCCGGCCGGCTGAAGGAGTTCGGTCGTGGGGAGTCTGAAGGAGTTTGGCCGCCCTGGAAGTTCGGTCTCGACGCTGGGAGTCCGGAAGAAGCTTGGAAGCTGACCAGTTCGGCCTGCTGGAAGAAGCTCGGCCGCTGGGAGTTCGGCTGAAGCCCGTCTGCCGGAGCTCTTCTGCAGCTACTGGTTACATTATGCTGAGCGTCGGGCCGGGCTTCGGCAGGAGCGGGATTTATCCCCAACAGTAGCCCCCCACTCCCGAGTTCAAAAATTGAAGGAAGGGAGTACCAAAACAGGCGACTGCCGAAGTCTTCTTCCAGGCTCCGCGTTTGTTGCAGCTGAAGCTCGGGGGAGGTCTCATCTCCAGCCAATGTTGACGCTGAAGTTGAGGCTGAGGCTTGGGGGAGACCTCATCTTCAGTCGATGTTTGGAGTTGAAATGGAACTCGTTTCCAGCCAAAGTTGATGAAGCTGATGTTGATAGCTTTCTCTAGCCGAGGTCGATGTTGAAGCTCCCTGGCCGAGGTCGTCGCGGGCCTTACGTCTATCCGAGGACCTTATCCTTAGCCGGAGTCGATGCGGGCGCTCGGGGGAGATCTCATCTCCTACTGCCGAGGTTAACCCAGTTCCTCGGGGGGAGATCTGATTCATAGCCGAAGTTGCTCGGGGGAGATCTCATCTCCTACTGCGAGGTTAGCCCAGTTCCTCGGGGGAGATCTGATTCATAGCCGAAGTTGCTCGGGGGAGATCTTATCTCCAGTAGCCGAGCTTCCCTCGGGGGAGATATTAGTGCGCGCTCGGGGGAGATCTTATCTCCTGCGGCCGAGCTTCTCTCGGGGGAGATCTTATCTCCTGCAGCCGAGGTGCGCGCTCGGGGGAGATCTTATCTCCTGCGGCCGAGCTTCCCTCGGGGGAGATCTTATCTCCTGCAGCCGAGGTTGGTGCTCGCGTTAGGATGAGGTTCTCCTCCTGTTCCTAACCGAGGTTGGCTCGGTCGCTCGGGAGAGATCTTATCTCTAGCCGAGGTTGGTGCTCGCGTTAGGACGAGGTTCTCCTCCTGTTCCTAACCGAGGCTGTTCGCGGTCGCTCGGGAGAGATCTTATCTCTAGCCGAGGTTGTCTACGGTCGCTCGGGAGAGATCTTATCTCTAGCCGACGTTGTCTACGGTCGCTCCGGAGAGATCTTATCTCTAGCCGAGGTTGTTGCTCGCGTTAGGACGAGGTTCTCCTCCTGTTCCTAACCGAGGTTGGCTCGGTCGCTCGGGAGAGATCTTATCTCTAGCCGAGGTTGTCTAGGTTGGTGCTCGCGTTAGGACGAGGTTCTCTTCCTGTTCCTAACCGAGGCTGTTCGCGGTCGCTCGGGAGAGATCTTATCTCTAGCCGAGGTTGTCTACGGTCGCTCGGGAGAGATCTTATCTCTAGCCGAGGTTGTCGACGGTCGCTCGGGAGAGATCTTATCTCTAGCCGAGGTTGTTGCTCGCGTTAGGACGAGGTTTTTCTCCTGTTCCTAACGGACTATGGGGGCACATAAGGGCCGCTGTCAGAGCCTCTCCCCCCATTTCGTCCTTTGTGAACGAGGCCTTCGCTCGGGAGAGATCTTATCTCTAGCCGAGGTTGTTGCTTGCGTTAGGACGAGGTTCTCCTCCTGTTCCCAACGCGGCTGACTGCTTCTTCCCTGTCATCGCATAGTTTTCGCATCCAGAAAGAATATTTACTGAGAGGGGAGAATTTTACCGAGGGGAAGCCACTCGCAGCACATTTCCGTTTGAGGGTCGTCGGGGTGTTGTTCCTCGAGTTTCCTCGGGCAGCGAGTCCCATCCAGACGACCTCCTCTATCTACATGCCTGGCCTTCCTTAATTTCGGAGCAATGCTTCTCTTGACTTTGTCGCTGGGAGACGACGGATCGCCGATGTAGCTAGCTCCTGGCTCCTCCCCGGGGTGGCGTTGATGACGCCGCAAGGCGGCCGACCTTCTTGTCTTTTTCCAGTTACGGCAGCGCCTTTAGCCGATCTTCTCCTGCTTCAGACTGGCGTCGGAGGAATTTATCCCATCGTCCCTTTTTGGACGAGCTCTTCAATCTCGTCTTGGAGTTGAACTGAACGTATTCCTCAGTGTCGTAGCCGTGGTCGCGATGGTAGGGGCTTTACTTGCTCGATCGCGCACGTTTGGGGAGGCCGTAGTCCTTTCAGGTCTTGGCGGCTGGCTTCTTAACTTCGCCGAGAATTCCGAGTTAGAGGAGCGGGTCGTAGCTGCGGAATCCTTCGGGAGGAGGATTTCCTTCGCGCCCTTCTGTCGGGAGCTTCCTTTGCGGTGAGCTCGAGAAGTTCGGGCTTCGCTTGCGTGGAGCTTCATTCCGCTTTCCCCGCGAAACTTTCCTTTCCGTGGGAGAACTTCATGCTTCTTTGTCCGGACTTCCCTGCTCGCAGAGAGGGGGTCGGCTTTGCTTGCCCGAACTTTATTGCACCTCCCGTGAATTCGTTGTAGCGACGTACTTGAGGGGGAGTTCGGCCTCGATCGCCCTGGGGCGGTCCGAGCGCGGCCGAACTTTACTTTGGTGATCTGCTGCGGAGTTCGGCCTCCTTTACGCCGAACTTCATGCGCGGGAGAACTTCGTTCCGCCACCGCTTGCGCCGAACTTCACTGTGATGGTGGGCTTTAAGGATGGAGTTCCGGCTTCACTTGCGCCGAGTTTCATTGATGAGCTCAAAAGGGAGATTTCGGCCTTGCTTCCGCCGAAGCTTTATTTCGATGAGCTGAGGAGTTCGGCCTTCCTCCGAACTTCATTCCGCGGGAGAACTTTGCCCCGCCCTCGCTTGTGCCGAACTTCATTCCGCGGAGGGCTTCGTTCCGTCCTTGCTTGCGCCGAACTTCATTTGGATATTGAGCTTCGAACGGAAGTTCGGCCTCACTCGAGCCGAACTTCATTTCGAGCCTCCATGGGAGTTCTGTCTTGCTTCCGCCGAACTTTATTCGGATGATGAGCTTTGGGGGAAGCTCGGCTTTCTTCGAGCCGAACTTCATTCCGCTTCGGCGGGAGAACTTCTGCTCTCCGTTTCTTTCCTAAGGGCGATTGGCATGCCCGAATGCTCTTCCTTAAGGCCGGTACCGGAGGAATTTGCCCAGCCGCCCCTTTCTGATGAGCTCCTCAATTTCATCTCGGAGCTGGATGCATCCCTCCGTGTCGTGGCCGTGGTCGCGATGGTAGAGGCAGTACTTATTTCGATCGTGCTTGTTTGGGGGAGACCGTAACCCTTCCGGTCTTGGCAGCTGGTTTTTTACTTCGGTGAGAATCTGGGTTCGAGGAGCGTTGAGGGGGGCATAGTGGCGGAACCTTCCGGGAGGAGGACTTCCTCGCGCCCCTTTATCAGGGCGAGTTCGAGGAGTTTGGGCCCGCCTGCTTTCGTAGAGGGTCTGCGAGCGCGGCTGAACTTCGCTCGGCTCTTCCTCGTCCGCCAACCGCTCCTTTCTGACGAGCTCCTCATCTTTCAATTTGAAGGCTTCTTCCGCGCGGGCATATCTCTTGGCTCGAGCCAGCAGATCGGCGAAGTTCCTGGGATACTTTTTTTCTAGAGAGAACAGCAAGTTATTTTTCTGAAGGCCGCCCTTGAGTGCGGCCATCGCGACAGACTGGTCCAAGTCCCGGACTTCTAATGCCGCGGCGTTAAATCGAGTAACGTAAGTCCGGATGGATTCTCCTTGCTTCTGCTTGACGCTCATCAGGGAATCTGAACCTCGGCTCGGTCGTCGGCTGCTGATAAAGTGGGCCACGAACCGACTGCTCATCTGGTCGAAAGAGAAGATCGTGTTTGGCTTCAACGCCGAGTACCAGTTCCTCGCTGCTCCCTTTAAGGTAGATGGGAAGGCTCGGCACAGCATGGCATCTGAAGCGCCGTGAACCAGCATCATGGTGCGGAAGGCCTCCAGGTGATCAACCGGATCAGAAGTTCTATCGTAGCTTTCCAGTTGAGGGAGCTCGAAGGTCGGTGGAACAGGTTCTTGCATAATTTGGGGAGAGAAGGGAGGTTCGGCACGGACGTCGGCATGATGAGCCGAGGTGACGCGGCCGAGCTCTTCAATACGTCGGTCCATCTCCCGTAGTCTGCAATCGAGGACATCGTCTTGGCTGCAGGCCTTGGGGTGCTTCCAACTACGAATGGGGAAGGTCTCCCCCAGAAGAGAACAAAGATCCGAACACGGATCCTCGGCCCTCTGCTTCCCCTTCTCCGGGGCGACCGGTACGCTGGCCCTGGTACTCTTCTTTGGGGCCGATTCCCGACGTTCCAATGGTGGGTTTCCTGGGGCGGTCGTTAGCGGAGGCTGCTGTATAGCCTGCCATGCCTCCGTGAGGCCACGGACCTGTTGGACAAGCAGGTCGAGCTGCTCCACCTCCACCGTAGGTACAGGTAGAACTTGAGCTGTCGGGGTCGAGGCAGGGACAGGCGGATCTGGATGGGTTCGGACCGCGGAGGCCGCCGAGCGCTGTCTCGAAGCTCTCCTGGGAGGCATTTCTTCTTCGAGAGAGAAAAGGGAGATCTCCGGAGAGGGAAGAGAAGAGTCGCCGAGCACTCCTTTAAGAACAAGGGAACCTCGGAGGTTCGGTCTCTTCTTCCAGCGCCAATCTGTTGGTGCGGAAATCCGTCTTCGTCGGAGGTCGTCGGAGTCGAGGCCGCTGAGGTCGCCGCCGGGGACCTGCAAAACGAAGTCCCGTCCGGAACCGGTGGGGGGTGGCTCCGGCAGGACCCTCCGACGGTCAAGTTAGTTTCCAGCCAACAGGAATGGAGTGCTCGGAATGAGTTCCGGAGCTTAGAGATGAGGAGGAGAGCTTAGAGAGTCGAGAGTTCAGAGAGCTTAGCCTTGGCGTATGGAGGGGTCCTTTTATAGCGGAGCTTAGTTGATGGCGATGGCCATGCCGTCTGGCAGAGAGTCGTTGGGGCAGCATGGAGTTCGGTACGGAGAGGATGGCGTCGTCCGGTGGATCGTGGGAGCCATACTGGCAAGTCGCGGGCCGCATGGAGTCCGGTATGGAGAGTAAGGCGTCGTCCGGTCTTGCGACAGTTCGTCCAGAGGAGTTCGGACTTGTAGGAGAGTTCGGCTGAAGGAGAAACCCGGGAGGAGCTCGGCCGCTGAGAGGTTCGTAGGAGCTCGAATGGCCGAACGGGCGTCTGGGAGGAGTCCGTCTCCTGAAGAAGTCCTGCCGCTTGGAGTCCAAGGAGCTCGGCTGCTAGGAAGTTCGGTCGGCGGTGGGAGTTCGTTCCAGAGCCTGGGCGCTGGGGAGTTCGGCCGCTAGGCAGTTCGGCCGGCTGAAGGAGTTCGGCTCGGAGCCTGGACGCTGGGGAGTTCGGCCGCTAGGCAGTTCGGCCGGCTGAAGGGGTTCGGCTAGACCAGTGCGCTGAAGCTCTTCTGTGGCTACTGTTTGTATTATGTTGAGCGTCGGGCCGGGCTTCGGCAGGAGCGGGGTTTATCCCCAACAATAGACAAGAGCTTGAAATGCTGTCAAATCTCATTGCTCCTTTACTGCATTTATCTTGGAGGTAACTAAATGACTGCTTCTAGCTTTTGTTCCCTTTTCTTTGTTTCGATCTTTTAGGGTGGGTTCAGGTGCTGTCTGGTTGGAAGTCAAATGGTCGTTATGTTTGCAGATTTTATGATCCTTTTTCAGATGCCAAACCCCAAATTGCATTGAACAAATATTGGCACCTAATTTACCGTGCAATCTTTTAATGAAATTAAATTGCATATTTTGAAAAGCAATTGAATTATTAATGGAATTTCTGATGGCACACCAAAAATCAAATTAGTGCTAAAGTTATTTGTAGGACAATGGTTAATTAGAATGTTTCTTGTTTTCTCCAATACTTAAGTAATCTGAGGATACCATGTACTTGCCAATGGACTTCTATCTGCTCCCTCTTTGCTTTAAAAGTGTTGGTGGAAATGAAATTAGGATTGGCTAGAATTTATTGCTTTGGCACATGCAGCAACAAATATTTGATCTTCTATTGTCTTCATTGGAACTTGATAGGCTATGTCCCTACAAATTTATTTGAAAGTACTTAGTATGTCACTTTGGATTAATATTTAACTATTAGTTTTTTTGGTTTCTCTCAGTTTCTAGTTCTGGATGAGGCTGATAGGGTTTTGGATGTTGGTTTTGAGGAGGAACTGAGAGTGATATTTCAATGTTTGCCTAAAAATAGGCAAACTCTTCTGTTTTCTGCAACGATGACAAATGAGCTGCAGGCGTTGCTTGAGATTTCTGCAAACAGATCATATTTTTTTGAGGCATATGAAGGGTTCAAAACAGTAGATTCTTTAAAACAACAATATATATTCACGCCTAAGAATCTGAAGGATCTTTATCTTTTTCACGTCTTGTCTAAGATGGAGGAGGGTATCCGTTCAGCCATTGTATTTGTTTCCACTTGCAGGTATGCTTTCTGTTAAAATATTATGTACATATTTAAGATCACATTCAGCATTTTGCTTGAAGTCATGGTTTGCCGTGCTAGTATAAGTTCTTTGATAGTATCTTTTGCATTGTATATGCAAAGCTCACCTCTAATAGTTGTTGTGATTGCAATTAGCTAATGAATTTACCTTTGCATATGCAGTTCATTTATGCTGCTTGGAGGCATTTTGGTTACACCAAGTTGATGTCTCAGTGATACCAAACAACCCTCTAGTGATCATAGTTTTTATGACCAGATTACTTGTAAACAAGAACCTACAAACTAGGATCGTTGTGCAAGTACTGGGCCCATACTGGTTGGCCGGTGGCATAGTTTGGTAATGCTCTCGTGCCGTTCCGTCGGGCTTGTACCGACAGCAGAGAGTAGGGAGAGGGAGAACGAGAGAGAGGAAAAGGGATAGAGAGGGGAGAGGGAGGGAGAGGGAAGAGAAGGGAGGGAGAGAGAAGGTGAAGGCCGGTAGAGGCTAGCGAAGTGTGGCTCAACATGGCAGAGAGGGTGGGGGGGAGGAAGAATTGAGAGAGAGAAAAAGAGAGAGAGGGGGAGAGGGAGGGAAAGAGATGGAGGGTGGCAAACAATTGGCAGAGGTTGGTGGAGCATCGGGGAGGGGTGGAGGGGCTCCACCCTTCAGACCTTCGTTCATTTGAAATAGGGGTCTTGAATGGGGCCCTATTTTTTATTTTGAAAATTTTAAATGAAGTCAGCGACCTTTTGCTAACTTCACTTAATATTTTCTAAATAATTTTTTTTTTAATTTTAAAAATTTTAAGTGAAGTCAGCAACCCCCTTGCTGTCTTTGCTTAAAATTTTCAAAATAAAAGGATCCAAGACCCCTGTTTTGAATGAAACCAGGGTCGGGAGGACGGAGCACCTCTTGTGTCCCTTTGTGCCCTTTCCTAGCCCTTTGTGGCCCTCCTACTGCTTCCGCTGGCCGTTCGCTACCCTCCATCTCCCTCCCTCTCTCTCTTCCTTCCCTCCTCGCTCTCTTTCCTTTTCTCCCTCTTCACCCTCCCTCCCCCCCAACTAGTTTCTCATGTTGAATGTCGGAACCATCTTGGTCTACCGCCGCTACGGCTAGGTATGCTCCAAATTGGGTGGTTCGGGATGGCTGCACAATCCTTGGCTACATGCATTATTTCCAATCAGTTGTTTCTCTATCAAGGAGAAGATTGAGTATCATTAGAATCAATGTTAATAAATCATGGAATTATGCCTAAAGAGAGTGTTAGGGGAGAAAAATGTAGTTTAGAAAAGGATATAGAGCTTTCATCTCTAGTTTAGACATTTCATTTATTGTTATCTGTAAACCTAATTGTTGCTTCATAGTAATTAAAAAACACTCCAAGGTTTATCCTAGTGCCCTAAAAGGGGCTTGAATTGCATAGTTTGTAGATACAAGGCAAATTTTAGATGGATGCTTAGGTTTATTATTTTGGTATAAAATCATTAATATGAGAATGAGCCTTGATGCAATAGTAAGATTGCTCCATGGTGACCTGGGTGTCATGGGCTTGAGGCATGGAAGTAACCTCTCCATACGTGGGGTAAAGTTGTGTACATTTGACCCTTCTCAGATCATGTAGTGGTGGGAGCCTCGTGCATTGGCCCTTTTTTATAAATTCACAAATGTGAAAAAGATAAACTAGAAGAATGTAATGGAAATAATATGTTAGTCAAAGAAACACTTCTACATTTATTTTTGATTATTTTTGTGCAATATTGCATGTGAACTTGGAAATCTATAATTTCTGCCCACAAACTACACAAGTAAATTGATCATATGACAAGGGCAAGTGGTTCATTTAGGTTAATGCAACAACCTGCTCTACTGAACAATGAATATAAATGCAAATTATTAAGAATTAATGAAACTTTTAAATTATAAAAAGAGTGTTTGGGCACCAGCTAAATAGACAATCGAATGGTGATACGCCCACAGGACTTGCTAATATCATCTCTCACCATTCACAATACTTGATCATTGCCACAACATCTGTGCAGCCCTAAAAACAGTTCAGACCAAGACACAGTTGAGTTGCTTGAAAATACACTTGGTTGCCAGCTTGTTTATGGGCAATCTAGTGTTATAGGGGGTTTTCTTTCAAGACAATAATTAATGAACAGTGTAATTGGGGAAGGCTAAGGCACGGAAAAGGTAAAAGCAACATTGCATTCCCAAAGCCTTGGAGAAAATCAATCACTGAAAGCAGTGAAAGAATATATTTCGCTTAGGACTGCTTATCTTGGATCTGAAGATTAAAATCAGCAATATTGGACTTGATAGTCATTCCTACAAATTTTGGATCACTTATATTTGCCTATTACTAAGTCAAAAATAGCCATTGACTGCAAACCGTGTCAAAAAATAAGCTAGAATTTCTAATGGTCTAGCATTTATAGTTCCTGCCAGTTTTTTGGCTTTTGTTTGCAGAAAGATCCAGCTTTTCCAATTTTCTACTCTAGATTCAATAGGGATATAGAAGTAACCTGACTACTTGTCTTTGGAACTTTTGATGGTCAGCTGACTTCATGAGTTTGCAGGATGTACTTGGGTCAAATGTAGGGATTATAAGACAGACTCCTTAAAGCCTTAGATTAGTGGTCAGGGTTAATTTTAAGTTTTCTTAGGGTTCAGCAGGCTTTTTCTATAAAAAATCATATATCGAACCTTCGAATACAAGTTTGACAATCAAAAGTTTGATTCTTGAGATTCTAGCAAGTTAATAAAGCCTCAGGTTGAATTTTCCATGTTATCTTCATTATCATTTGCTTCCATTCCCTTCTTTATCTTTTGCTTTTCCTCTTTCTAGTATCAAACTGCTGAACTTATCACCCTCCTCAAAGTTGTCAAAAGAAAGATAAGGCTGTTGGCTAATGTAATCATGACGAGAGCATTATATGAGCATTGGTAAAAACTTAGGTGGTTGAAAATGGATAATTCAAAGCAACCTAGAATAAATAGATTGGCAAAGCAAAGTCATGGGGCAAAGCTAATATTGATTTGATATGGACTACCAAATCCACCATTATGTTGTATCTGATATATAATTCATATCTAATTGTTTTATCTTGTGAGTTTGAACATTTTTTAGCTTTCATGTAGAAATCTTGTATTGCAATCATCCTTGATCCAACAGAATGTTCTACCATCATGACGATGTTAACTCAAGCCTTGTGTTGAAATTATAAAGCAAAGTTGAAAGATTGAGGAACCAAGAAGCTGAAGAAGGAAGCCGAAGAAACATCAGTTCATAGTACTGGTGTGTACTATCCTGTGCTAGTATATTATTACCATACTAGTACCAAACCGATACTCAGTATGGGGATGTACCTAGTGTCAGTACATTGAACTAACCTTGTGTTAGGTGAATCAACATTGTATTGATGTAATAGTACCGTAGGTCCTAAATCGAGATTCAAGCTCTAGAAGTTATTAATTCTAATGCAAGAGCCGACTGCATGTCACTTGTCTCACTTTTATTGCTCCAAGACTTAAATTACTGTACCGAAAATACATAACCACCCTCATCTAGTAGTTGTGACCGAGGAGTGCTTAGTGTTGTTTTATCCTTTTTTTTTTTTAAAAAGAAAACCATCTTCAAAAAGTAGATTCATGTAAATTATTAATTAAAAAGTAATTATTATTTTGGGAACCACATTTGTAAAACCATTTTTTATGCATAGGCTTACTATTTCAATGATATGGAGCAATCTCCTAAAAGTAGCAGTTAGAACCTATAAGTCAGTTTTTCTAGCTTCTTCTAAAAGTGCTTTTCCGACTTCCGTTTCTCGTAGAAGCACTTCACGAATAATATTACTCTTTACTAGTCACTTAAAACTTTTTTAGGAAATATATTTTTTTATTTTACCTTAAAAGTTGCGAAAGACTTTTTTAAGCAACAACTTATATGCCTTCAAAGGAGGAGAGACCTTTGGAGAGTCTTTTTTTTTTTGCTCTTATTTTTGGGGGTTGGGTGGGTGGGGTGGGGGGGGGTGTTGGTGGTGGTGGGGGGAATGGGTTGGCTGGTTAAGCCATCTCTCTCCCCCCCTTTCTTTCCTTCTTTTTTCTTTTACATTTTATTGCTTTCATCCTTTCTTTCCTCCTGTTTCATTTTTCTTTCTCTGTGTTTGTACCATGACTTATGGGATCATCTAGATGGATGCTATGTGGATAAATTTGATGAATGAAAAAGGACAACTTTAGATGGGTTGCCATGAAACATTTGACATGCCTGAAGTTCGGCTAGGGAAGGTTGAATGGTTGCAGTCTCACACGATGCATTACAGAGGTATAGGTCAAGTGACAAGTGCTAATTTGGGATATATCAAGTTGAAGTCAAATCAGTCCAATGAGGTGTGAGAATTGGACCTTTGACCTAATAATAAAAGTTGAGATGTGCGGGAGAATGTGAGTGGTTGCCATGGAATGTGGATATCAAGGTTCACAGAACCAAAATCGGAACCCATACCGGCCGTCTTCACTATTCATTGTAAAAAAAAAAAAAAAAAAACATAATGAAATAGGTGTGGGTTGCCCTTGTTTTGATCCAATAGAGGCCTTTGGGGGGGCGGGAATCTGGCTTTCCTGGGGTTTCGATGGCCCTCCGGTAGCCACAATCAGCCTCCTTGCTGGCTCCCCTCCTTCCATTTCTCTCCGTTGCTCCCTCTCTCTCTATCTCTTTCTATTCTCTTCTCTTTGGAGGACGGTGAAGCTTTGGAGGCCTCGGCAGCCCTTCAGCGACCTTAGTGGGCTACCGTCGACCACTGTTGGTCTTTCTCTCTCCTTCGCTCTCTCATCTCTCTCTCTCTTCTCTTTCCTTCTCCCTCTTTCTATTTTTGTGGGTGTTCTGAATCGATGCCCAAACTGCATCAATAGGCAGCCAGTACGGTTCGCCATGCCTAGAATTGCTTGGTTTGGGGCAGTCCGGTAAACCTTGGTGGAGATCATGGATATGACTATTGGAACCAGAAAGACACGGAGATAGACATGGATGGGTGTCAGCATTGGAAGCAAATGATTATCTGACTATTTATAATGTGATGTATGAAATATAGTGTGATTATAGAGGACTGTTGGCTAATCAAATAGCTATCATTTCATTTATCTTTTTCTTTATCTTGTATTTGCCTTTATTTATCATGCTTTACCTTATTTCACCCATAGCTCATAGTTGTTAGCCTAGATTCATAACCTAGCTACCACCTCCTCTTTTGAGAAGGTAGTATCTTGGCCGTGAAAGTCCTTGATTCTCAAGACAACAGGACGCATGCTACTAACCCTTATCCTATTTATGGTTTTAGACATAGGTGGCACATCTGCGAGTTTGCATGACCTGGCTAGTGATGCATGCACCCTTCCACCTGATGCAAAGGACCGGCAACACATTGTGTCTATCATATCTTTCTTATTATCACTTCCTTTCTTTTTGCGGAGCTTAAGATGTTGGCAATTCCTCTTTTGCTCATGAGAGGAGAGAGGGGGGGAGAGAGAAGGAGAGATAGGAGGAATGGTCTTGCTGTCTTTTCCCCGCATGAAAGGTGCTGGGTCTTTAGCAAAACTAGCTGGTCTCCGTAACTTGCTGATTATATCACTTATTACCAATAGAAAGAGGAAATATGTTGGAATGTAAGTTTTAGCCACTAGAACAGAAATCCTAAAATACTTGCAAAAGCCCCCCTTAAAAAGTTATAATTACCTGAAGCCAGACCCCAAACTAATGTAGATTTAGGTGAGATGCTTCCGGTCCACTTTACAGATCTCACTACATGATCTGCTTGAGGATGTCAAAATGCAAGCTATGCAGTCAAATCACTGTAATAGATGGATGCTTACCTGCCTTATGATTAAGTGATTAATGGCTCATTTGACGAATCCTGAGCTTCGATCATGAAGTGACCTATCTTTTAACACAATTGACCATGATTGGTTGGTTCATTGGTTTGTGCTTAATCATGATCCTAGAACCAAATCGTCAGATCCTTTTGATGAACCCCTTTTGGATCAATGATGGTGAAATTCCTACAAACAGTTCCTTGTTGGCATAGTGATGGTTGGCTCCTAGTATCAGGAATCTTCAACTGATGATTCTGGCATTCTGCAACCTTCACTAATCACCATCCTTTCACCCTTCCCAATCATTTTGAAGCCTAAAATTCATCACGAAATCCTGTTACAGCCATTGTCCATTTTTGTGGCCCTTTCTACCATTTTTTCAACCTTCACATTCCTGTGCCCTTAACTGTGCAGTAGATTCTTGTTATACCACAAAGAAAATAGTCAAGGTCCTCATTTAGTCCCTTAACAAGAAAATATTGTTATGTTATGTCCAAGGAGAACTGGTACCAGAACTAGAAGTCTAGAACAACTTTGTAGTGACATCAAAATCCAATTGGAGGAGCAATAGGACCAACTGCAACATATTCAGTACTCTTCTTCCTTCTTCTATGGTAATATTGTTCTAAAGTAAGGACTTTCTTGTCACGTAAATGATTAATTACTTTTTTATGGATGAAGCAGGCTATTGGTAGCTTAGACTGATTACTTGTTCCTTCAAACCCATGAAATCCTACCATATGTTTTGTGCACCTTAACCTAAATCAAAATCTTTGATTTTCTTGGTTACAATTAGAGGTGTCAAAATGGGCTTGGCCCACAGGGCCGGCCCTGCCCAATCCTAAAAATGGGGTGGACTGGGCTGCCATATTACTAGCCCAAATAACAGCTGGGCTTTTTGGCCTGCCCCATCTCAGCCCAAGGGCCGAGGTGAGTTGGGCCGGGTTGGGCTGGGTTGGGCCGGGCCTATTTTGACACCTCTACTTTCAACCCTTGACCACGCACAACCTTCATTATCAGTCTAATCATGTGGGAGGAGGATGTGAGCATGAGCATGGTCCATCCCATCCCAACCCAACTTTTATCACTGATCTCTAATCATAGGGGAGGAGAAGGATGTGAGCATGAGCGTTGTACACTCCATTCCATCCCACATTGAAGATGAGCCATGCTAAAGAGGCAATAGAGTCCAAAGGAGTTCACTTTTATGGATAGGTTAGGAGGGCACTAATAATCTATCCCATGTGGTTAGCTCAATGGCATTAGCAAAAAAGAAAATTCCAAAGGCTTAGCAGAGAGAGGAAGGGCCAATAAAGATGGGCCTATGTGACGATGTCACGGACTCACCAAAAGAAAGTAGGGAGAAGGCAAAACCTAGTATTGATGGGGTTCACCACATTAGTGGGCTGGCCCGGCCCAGCCCATGGCCCTTAAAGTGCTGGGCTAGGCTAGCTATATGTTGTCCTATTTTTTGACTGGGCCGGGCTAGGCCCTTGTGGGCTGGGCCAGGCTGGGTTAAGCCGGCCCATTTTGACACCTCTAGTTATAGTGAGACCTAAAAATCCCCTATTGGTATTATATGCCACTTTTCCTTTTGTATTTCACTGAGAATTTTGTTAAAGATAAAAATATATAGGGTTAACTGTTGTAGTTTCACCATGGCTGGAATTTCACTATGGTCATTGCAGCTATTTCTAGCATCTTTCACTGCTTCTTTTTGGTAGATTTCATACGCTCTTCAAATTCACTTTCCTTGCAAACAGTACCAAATAATCTCTAACATAGTTCTATATGATTTTCATTAATCAATAATGACCGTAAGTAAATGCTTTCCTGTCGTAACCATCAACTACCCAATGAAAGAGAATGACTAACATTTTCCATAATTTAGCATCCTAACATAAATGCATAACTACCCTTTTTCATCAAATGGGAAGTTTGCAAAAATGACCTGTTCTTTAGTTTCTTTGTCTTATTTGAGCCACATTTTTTTTTGCTGTCTTATTTGATTACTTAACACCTAACTTATGATTAAAAAAAATACATTGAGTATCTATTTACATGTATTAGGAAGTGTGATGGGACTAGGCTCATGGAAATAATGTATGATGCTGAAGATTATTAAGATTCGAGATGAAATACTCTACTACAAGCATTATTTTGACAATGATGAATAGAGGATGTTGTTGCATATAACTGAACAACAATGATCATGTTTTTGACATAGAAATATATCCTAATTTTGATTGCAGATTCATGCTCTGATGCATGATACCATAGTTCCTAAACCATTGAACCTTCCTAAAAAATAATCCCTACCTGATTTCTTCAATTTCCCATCTCCTTGTTTCAATAGATGTAAAAGGGGGAAGAGAGGCCATCAGCAAGATTGGAGCTTGTTTATAATCCCAGATCCAGCAATACTTGCTTCAATTGCATGACTCCTCATTGTCTCATACTCCTTGTGGAAAACACAATGAAAAAGTGTTTAGAAGGTTTCCTGATGGTATGGTGATATCATTCAGTTTGGAACTAGCTCATGTTTGATCCATCCTGATCTGGTGCGATATGAGCAGTTATGGCCTGGTTCAGCCTTCTTGGTGCATACTGGCTGTGGTTATACTGGCACTTGGCTTGTGTTGGCTGGTACAACCAAGATTTCAATCCTTGTACTGTATATAATTACAAGACTGTAAATGTGAACCACGATATAGTTCAACAGCTACACATGGACGTCCTTGAGACCAACAGATCACATAAACACAAGAATCTGCAAATCTGAAACTAATGGGCATAAAATAAAGCTCTTCAAATGAAACAAACAAAATATATAGAAAGAAGAATAATTAACTACAAATGAATTTAAAAGAAAAAAAAGGGAAAATAAAGAAAAGAGAAGAGAATGAAAAGGAATGACTTTGATGTTTCTCAGATATGGAAGGATGGCTAAAATTCTGCTACTTGGGAAACTGATTAACATATGCTTCATAACATCAAAAGGGCTGCTCGCTAGTTACAATATTCTCTATTGTTATTTAAAAATTCAAAGTATCATACTTGTGATGAGGTGAAGTTTCTAAAACTTGCAGTAATTTTTTGTTTTGGCAATTTGGGATCACAGATGTTTCTTTCAATGTCCATGCAGGACTTGTCATCTTCTGAGTTTGTTGTTGGAAGAACTCGATCAGGCTGCAGTAGCTCTGCACTCACATAAGTCGCAGTCTCTGAGACTTTCTGCTTTAAATCGCTTTAAGTCTGGTCAGGTTCCTATTTTGCTTGCCACTGATGTTGCTAGCCGTGGTTTGGATATTCCAACAGTTGATCTTGTTATCAATTATGACATTCCAAGGTTCATTATCAGCAAAAAGTTCTTTATATGTTTTGTTGTACCAAACATTTCGCACATGATGAGAAGCACTTAATGAAACCTATTTCTATCCTTGATGTAGGTATCCAAGAGACTATATCCACCGTGTGGGAAGGACTGCAAGAGCTGGCAGAGGAGGACTCTCTGTTAGCTTTGTTACACAGGTTTACGGTTACATAGAGAAAGTTGTATCTTAATTTAACCTGCTTATTTAGTGCTTGGATTAGTATCATGTCACCAGATGCAATGGAAAATATAAAGGTATCTGCTAAAGAAAAGAAAGAAGAATAAGCATAGTTACTACCTGAACAATAAAATAACAATTGGTCTGTCATTTGGATGCTGGGTAGAAAATGGCTTACCCTTTTACGTATTGGTTAGTCTTCCATTGCAATTAGATCATTTCAAAAAATGTTAGATATTCTTTGCAATCCATTGAAATTTATGCTTGATCAGCTCGTTGAATTAAATTGATTTGAGGAGATTTATTTATAATAGTTAGCTAATCAAATGTGGTTGATTTTCTCAAGCTTCCATAATGCTTGACTCTAAGATCATAAGAACCTAGCATGCTGACATTTTTCAATGAGCTTTGGTCAGATTTATGATTTTGTTTTTCAAATCTGAGTCTTATATCATCATTGTTATGATCATATTTTTCAAATATTATTTTGCTGTGTACATTTTAGTAGCTAAAGTCTCATAAGATACAGAATTTATACAAAACATGCATCTCTTTTCAAGTAAATGCTTAGTCAGACATCAAATTAGTCATGTCTTCATTTCAAATCGACAAGCATCATTTCTTTAAATTAAGTTATCATAGTTTCATAATCTATTGCTAATTCTTCGGCATTAAATTATCAGCATCAACATATATACTGGTCTTTTTGATAGCATTTGAAACTCTTGTTCTATCTCAGCCCATTTCCTCCCCAACACCCCCAAAAAAAAAAAAAAAATCAAAACATGTTAAAGTGGTAGCCCAATCCTTTGGGTGCATTTGATTGTAGAAATAGAAAGCTAGATTAGATCGGTTAAATGAAGTTAGAGAGGGAAAAATGTGGGTTAAATGGTACCATCTTGTCATTGGAGTAAGTTACTCCTAAGTTAAGCAATATAAATGGGTTAGGAGGAGAAAGAGTAAGGCATTTGTGCTATGCCAGGTTTTCTGAATATTCATTTTGTCTCTTTGAGAATGTGGTATAATCCAAGGTTCACCGTCTCAGTGCTAGACCCCATATCGTACCAGCCTATTATAGTGTTCATACATAGTTTAGTATAGTACGAGATAGTGCACCAAGTGTCAGTACAGTACGAAACACTATATTGGTATGAGACCTATACGGTACGGTATAGGGTCTATTGAACGGTTCAGCTTGGTACGGCATTCTATAGTTTAATCCATGTGCTCAAATAAATGTTTGGATTAAACATGGAATAAGTGGGTTAAAAACCTTCTATTCCTTGTTATTCTCCAGCTAAATGTATCTTTAATTACGTGGTTAGACTTTATGCCCGTCTCCTAAGTCACATCCTTTCAAAATTTCAAGACAATATTATTGTGACTTGATTCACTTTGAAGCAAGGTTTTAAAACCCGATGTGTATGAACATGTCCTTGATCAGACCATTGCGATATTAAGTCTTGGGATAGGTTCAGGACCTTAGTTTTTGAGAAGCTAGGTTGTCTTAGTTGCTTTGGCACCAACTAGTACGAATTGGTTTAGTGACTAGCACTAGCCAGTGCCCAACAATTTGAACTAGGTCATGTCAAGAGGGGTGCTTAAGCCTCTCTCTTTTCCTTAATTGCTTTGCATGTGAAAGGAGGATAGAGAGAAGTAAGAGAGGAAGAATGGAAGCCTCCCAGATCCATATTAAAACTTAGTAATTTCCCCTTCTACCTTTTGTTTTTGCCAGTTTTTGGCCAAAAATCAAAAAAAAAAGACAGATAAGGGAAAACCATGCCTTTTTTTTCATTTGACATGGTATTTGGTCTGTTGTTGTTTGGCGATCAACATATGATGCCATTCTTTTAGCAATATATTTTATTTTATGCAATTGTATTATTTTTAGAATAAAATAATTATTAAATGTAAATGATAGTTTTGGTGTCATAGTGAATTACCAAGATGTCAAGCTATCCCAAGGAAGTTTTGTTGAACCAATGTTGGAGGATATACTGTGACTTGTTCAGCATGATACGAGTCCATACCTTGTCGTTCTTGGGGTGTACTGAAATAGGAAGAGTCGGAGAGGGAGGAGATAGGGAGGAGAGAGGAAAAGAGAGGGAGGAAGAGGAAGAGAGAGAAAGAGAGGGAGAGAGGGTTTGAAAGCTCTCATCATTGTCGAGGGGATAGAACGGGCCGAGAGAGGGAGAGAGGGGGGGTGGGGGAAGATGCTTACCGGTGACACCAAGAAGGGAGAAGGGTGAGCGTCGAGTAGGAGTATGCTCCAAGTGGTCGTGACTGCTTGAGAGAGGGGATGATTGCGAGTGACAGAGGGGAGGTTTTAATTGAACCGAGCTAGTGGGGAGGGATGTCCAATCAAAAATTGAGCCGGGTGAGCAAGTTTTTAATCGAACTGAGCTGTGTGGAAGGTGGGATGCTTTGATTGTTTCAAGCACAGAGGAGGGTTAGAGTCGATTTAATCAAATGGTAAATCAAGATTAGAATTGGTTCGGCCTATTTATTGAGCA
Source organism: Cocos nucifera (assembly GCA_006176705.1). Taxonomy (NCBI): domain Eukaryota; kingdom Viridiplantae; phylum Streptophyta; class Magnoliopsida; order Arecales; family Arecaceae; genus Cocos; species Cocos nucifera. The sequence continues at coordinate 65,405 of QRFJ01001427.1, forward strand.
TATGGGGTGAACTATTCTGGTTCCTATCGGTTTGGCTTGGCATGCCCCAAATTTGATGGTTTGAGATAGTACGGTGAACCATGGTCCTAAGATTTGGTACCATCAACTTGGTTTTGACCAATCACCAAGATCACAGTTTGAGATTTGAACCTTTTTCTTAAGAATATTTCCATTTAAAGAGGGAGTGGGGAGAGAGGTTGAGAGAGAGAGGGGGGTCAAAAGTCCTCATCATTGTTGGGGGGATAGAACCCAAGTTGTAGGGTTAGGGTATAGAGAGAGGGAGGGCAGAGGATGCTTATCGGTGATGTCGGGGGGTGGTGGGTGAATGTTGATGGTTGTGAGTGCCCTAAAGGGGTCGCCATAAATGTGAGTAGTTGGAGGAGGGGGGGTGGGGATCTCTTGAAAGAGCACGGGTTGGGGAGGGGAGCTCTTTTTACCAAGCTTGTGGAAAGAAATAGAATTGAGCCTGGTTAGCGGTTGGGGGGGGGGGGGGTGGTTTAATTGAATTGAGTTGGGTGAGGGGGTTTCTAATCGAATCGAGATGGGCAAGATGGGTAGGTTTGATCAAACTGACAGAGTTGGTTCAATCAAATTATAGACTAACATTAGAGCTAGATTGGCCTATTTACTGAGCCGACAGGGTGAATCATCTTGATTTCCATTGGTTTGGTTGGGTACCCCCTGAATTGGGCAGTTCAAGGTAGTATGGTAAACCATGGTCCCAAGTTTTGGTGCTATTATGGCATTATCAATTTGGTCTTGACCAATTACTAAGGTCGTAGTCATAGTCTAGGATTTGAGCCTTCTTGTGATGAATATTTCCAAATAGAATAATTTTTGAGTTAAATATCCATGATGGGGCAAACCATCTGAAGCTAAACGGAACAAACAAATTTTCTTTCATCCTTTGACCATTAATGGCCCTTCCTCATCCTAGGGTTGGTATTTAGTATCCATTTTTGTCATTGAACATTTGAAGTTTTCAAGCGTAAACATCAAGTCGGTCTTATCTCTCATGATTTTCATGCCACAGCATGTTGTTTTTGCATACACTATGCTTTTCTTGTACCTAATTTAAATTTTTCCGCAATGGAGAAAAAAATAAGATTGGTCCAATGATGTGAATTACCAACATTGGATTTAAAAGATTTTGTATGTTCCAAGGCTAAGAATTATTTGTATTGATTGAACCTATATGGTCCAGTTTTTTTTGAAATATTTTTATTTTCTATGCTATGTTATTGAGCAGTCATGGCTGAGTTAATTAGGAGTCCATTTCCTAACTTGGTGCAATGGAAGTTCAATGTTATTGTTTGAGGTGGTTTCAGGGAAGGGTTCCGAAGATGATTGTATTCCACATAGTGGTCAAGCTTGGAATATGTTGGCAGTTAGGCTCAATTCAGTGGTGTGGACTATTGTTTTCTGGCATTTTTGAGTAGCAGTTAGGTGTTTTTTGGTGGGTGGTTGGGGGCTTGACTTAGTGCAGTTGGGAATGGTATATGGTGCTTTTGAATGTTGTTTGGGTGCACTCAATGGTCTGGATGCTTTCTGATTGAGCATCAGGGATTGGTGCAATGAGGACGGTAATTTTGGATTGTTCAGGCATGTAGGTGCTTATTATCTTTTTGGATGTGGGGCTGAGATGGTGTTAATATAGGCCATCATCTACTATGTCAGTGGGGATTGATTGCACCTAAGTCACCCAAAATGAAAAAATCAAGTGTCTATGGTATATTGCATGTTTCATTTTCATTAATATTCATATGTATTTGAATGTACTGCTTTAACCTTTATTCTGATAAATGGCAAAGTAAGAATGTTAAGTTGAAATGTTGGATTGCCTCATACAGCTTTGAAAGACCTAGACAATCCTCCATTAGTCTGGTTTCTTGTGGTTCTTAGTTCTATGGAATCACTACAATCAAGAGCATGCCATTTGGTCTTCTTAACTCCCTTATGTGACGACAGTCTCAGGTGTCGACATGGTTCTTGTGCTTTCAGTTATACAGCTTAAACTTTTAATAACCATTGATCTGTATTGTGCTCTATTTACACTTTAGATAATGATGTTAGGTTGCCTACCGTATTACAATGTAGAACACTCTCCTTGTGATGCCACTATGGTTTCCAAGTCCTTTAATCAATCCATGAATTTGTCTCACTTAAAATGATTGGAGGACTAAAATAATCCATGACCAACAATCTGATGAGGTCACTTATGATAATGAGTAACAATTAATTGAAACTCATCTTGGAAATTCAGCACAAAAGATTTATAAACATGCTTGGAGAAATATTAAAATAAACTAAAGGGCAGTCCCATTAATTAAGAGGAAAATGTGACAAAGAATGAATATAATCATGAGATCTATGGCATAGAAGTGGCAGAGAATGATTAAAAAATATGAAAAGAATGGTGATGTCACTAGAATATGAAGGTAAAAGCAACCATTAATTAAGAGGGACAAAACAATTAATGAAAGAAGAAATAAGAAAGAGTTGAAAATGAATCACCAGTAGGATGAATTTACTACCTAAGATGGAGTTTTTGCAGGCTTTAACATTTCATTAAGAAAGGATTGTACCATGGGGCACATTTTGGCTTTCAGATCCACACGCTGCAATGCAAAATGGCTTATCAAATAGGCAAGAAAAACACTCAGCTTGCAGTAACGTTCTTGAAGAAGAAATCCTAATGAAACCCCAATCTTCAAACCTTTAGTTTTTTGAACTCTAGGAGTTCCCATGTGCGCAAGATTTATTGAAAGTAGGAAGTTGGGAGATGGAAAGTAGGGAAGAAAAGGAAATAATAGGACCCGTTACAAGAAGAGAGTTTCATTCAGTCATAGAGATGAAAGAAATGGGAGACAATGTCTATTTGAAAGGAAAGAGGAAGAGAGGGAGTTGAGTGCGCAAATCTTTGCAGGAAGTGACTTGGTAGCATTCAATGTATTCAAAAGTGCTATTGATAAAAGATGTTCTTTGTGTAGGCTAAACTCTTCATTGCTTGAACCCCTTTCAATTTCATCTCTTTTATTTTCTCCTACTGTTATATTTGAATGTCTGGGCTCAACCAAAAAGGGAAACTCTTAAGGTATTATGATTGAGGCTGGTGAGATCCAATGGAAGCTCGGAGCCAGATCAATCTGTAAACATCTAACAGATTCCGATATTTCCCAGCTAGTTGGTGATATCTATGAATATGAGTGCAAGCCATCTAGATCAACTCCATCACCTTGTTAGCACCTTACCATTTGGGCCTTCCCCACTTGCTTGCATGGCCCTGTTAATGGGCAGGGCCAGTCTGAACAGCCCAAAGAACTCACCCATAGAAACCTGAGCTTGGACTCGTGTTTTTATAGTTGTAAGCAATGGTTGGTTCTGTAAATGGAGGCCCAAACAATTTTTGGGCTGGGCTCGGCCTGAAAATTTGTTAACAAGAATTAAGGGCCAACTTGAGCCCAACTAGGTCCGAAAGTATATGTTGAGTCAATTGAGCTGAGGTCTGATGCTCCTGGGCCAGAACCTTTTTGGACCAGGCTTGGGCCTGTAGTTTAGACCTCATGCTGGCTCTGGGTCTAGGCTTGACACAGCCTGACCTAGCTCATTGTCAACCCTGCTTTCTGCCATTAATGGATGAATGAAAGGTGGGAGGAGTTGCAAGGCCAATAGGACTAGAAGAAGGAGGGCCTTCATTTCTCCTCTCTTTTTTGTTTTTCTCTCCTATTTAATTCTAATTAAATAATATCTTTCACCTTTGTTTGTTACTAAATCGTATCTTATAGATTCTCTGCTGACCTAGAGGAAGGTTTGCTTGGTGAAGCAGTCTACCTTTCCTCTACTTTGCATTAGTAAATTTGAAGTTTTTTCATTATTTGCAGAATGATGTAGATCTTATTCACGAGATAGAAGCTGTTATTGGAAAGCAATTAGATAAATCTGAATATGAAGAAAAGGTGGTTCTGGAAGATATCACCAAGGTACATTATCTTACTAAATCAGCTTATTTCAATTGGTTTTCTTATGATTAGCTTATCATTTTGCTATTTGTACTTCATAAAGGAATACTTTTCACCTTTTTTATTTTCAATTTTCCAAAGTTCAGGAGTAGGATGTAAAGCACTCTGGCAATTACCATTTAGCTGAATGAAAGAAGTGATTTCTTTGAAGAAGGAAAGACGTGAATTTTCATTCGCTATTTTGGGTCATTATTGTGCTTACATTCATATATGGTACAAAGTAAATTTTAACTAGAAACAACGATATATAAAAGGAATAACTAAAAAGATATTGGTAAAATATGCAGGCAGAGTATTATGTATAAGGGTTCAATTGTTGATACTGAGTGTCATATCATCCATGACCTGTGCAGGTATGATATTAGCATCAGGTTTTGACTAACATGACTTGAAACAAAACCGAGTATGTTAGAACAGAAAATTGAAAAATAGAAGTAAAATTCAGGATTTTTTGTTGTTGTTGTTGTTTAGGGGGTGGGGGGGACTTTAAGATGATCCATGGTTTATCAGCATTATGTAGAACGAAACTGGGTTATTAATTCCTTTAATTCAAGAACATATAAGATGGAATGCATTCATCTATGAGTATTGTGTCTATAAGTGTTGCAGAATTGACAAGAACTGGATGTGCATTTGCTTACATATTTGGTTCTGATATTTCCTTTTAAAGTTTCTGAAATTCTAGAAAATGCAGTGGAACTATAAAAGGGTCTGCACTGTATGTGCCTGGCCTGCATGAATTGTTCCAGTGATTCAAGAATCAGGATGTGTGACCTTTCTTCAAGAGGTTTTCACATCCTTCAAAACAAATTCTGTGGCATACTGCTAAAGAGGCAGGGATAGTCAATAGACGAGTGAACTTGGATTTTACGCTCCAATGGATTTGATTCATCTGCTTATGTCAGATCTCAGTCTTGGTTATCTATTTATTGATCTAGCTGTGTACAGATAGGTGCTACGCGTGTGTGCTTCGCGTTGTCATCCAACTTGTTCCTTCTTATCAAGGGCAAAATATTATGGACATGGTGGACCACACCATGCAAAGCCATGCAGGGCCTTTGGCATTACAACTAACTAGCATTAGGCATGTAATGTGCTGGTCGCTGGCATCTGGTTCTTAGATGCCACATCCTAGCTGCAGACAAATAGTTGCAGGAGTTTGGTTGCTTGCAACCAGACCAGATACAGCTGTAGGCAACTGAGTTGCACTGTAAAGCCTTTTTTACTGCATCTAGAGATGTAGCAAAAATGGGTGCATCCTAGATGTGGGCTTTAAATACAGCATTAGACGGCTAATGTCACAGCCCTTTTGTTTCCAATAATCATATGATGATAATATCACTATGATCATAATAATAAAATATTATCATGATTTTATCATAAATTCTTATTTTAATAGTTTTGTATGATAAATAACCGAAAAATATCATAGCATCATATAATATTATATATTATATATAATTATAATATACTATGTAAGTATAGTATAATAATATAACAAAATTATAATATGAAGATATTAAAGTATAATAATTATTAGAATAATATGAATAATTATTTTATTATATTATATTAGCAATGCAAATTAATTTTAAAACAAAATAATATGATAATTACATGAGTCAATATCATGTAATATTTAGTATGTTATATATAATATTATATATTGTATTTTATTATTATATCGTATAATATTATACTATAAGCATAATGTTATACAGTACATTATATTAAAATAATTATAATATGATATTATGATAATAAAAATATCAGCATAAAGTAATCTTACTATGTTAGGGTGATCACACCTTCATATTAAACAACTAAACATGAATTGCATTTGCATTTTTCAGATGAAGGCAAGTAAAACAAACACAAATACATATCCAACATTTTTAGTTACAGCTGCATCTAAAAATGTGTCCAACCAAATGGCCCCTAAGTGTAGTTATCGTAAATTGAGCATACTTATGACACATTCAATCCCGAATGGGCTTTCCTGCTTTGACACCCAAAGAAAAATATTTTTTGGATGGGATTTTTCTTTATTTCCGTATATTTTAGGATACTAGAGCACTTTGTAGATGAGGACTCCAGCGGTATCTGAGATCCATTTGGGCTGGTAGGTGTGTTGAAGTTTTTTTCTGGACTAAATTATTATGACTTTTTTTTTTTTTTTTTAAGACTTATTTGGGTGTGTTGGAACTCTACAAACGGGTAGCCCAGTCATAAAATTGTCTAGATACAAAACAGGAGCCCAATTACAAAGGGAGAATCCAATCAAAAGTGCTCCCATTAAAACAGTATATAGAAATAGTAGTAGATAGGTGGATGGATGATTAGTTGCTCTAGTTTTAACAAAATGATATTGTTGCTGTTTAGAAAATATAAAGCATATACCTGGTTAATGAGCCCTTTCACATATCGCTTGTTGATGGTTGATTGATTCAAAGATTTTGAGCTCATTCAGCTGGAGCTGATGATCAGAGAATTCGATTTGCTATTTGTTTTGCAGGTTTATAAAGCCAGACGTGTCGCAAATATGAAGATGATAGATGATGGGTTTCAAGAGAAAGCAGAAGCTAGAAAAGTACAGAAGCTGAAAACATTGGCAGAGAAGGGTTTGCTAAACAAGCGGAAAAGGTAGAACCAATGTTTCTGAGAACATTGGTGGAGAAGGGTTTGCTAAAGGAGCAGTAGATGGAGCTTCTGCCCTTTATTCTTAAAAATAGAGAAAGAAAGGGAAAGAAAGAAAAGCAACATCCAATTCCTTTACGTTTTTCATCCCAACCCTTCCCTTAGTTCACAAATTTTGGTAGGGTAGATGCAGTGTGTATGCTCTTTTAGCTTAATTGCTTCAAAGTTAGATTTTTAGGGCGACATCTGGTCTCCGCTGCACATAGGTTAAACCCATCCAGCTTTTCCTTTCCCTATCAGAAAAATCTTATTTAGTTATGCATTATAGTTGGCTATGTTATTGTCTTGTCTTAGCATGGTTATTATTTTTGTATTAGTAAACACATAAATTGATCAGCTTGATGCTAGATCATCATGAACTATAGTTTCCTTTTCTGACTCAACACAAACTAACCGCCCAGAACATGCTGTGCTTGATGACTTGTCCACCTAAAATGTGTGAAATTTTGAGGTAATAAGTTTGTTACTTTCTATATGGGAAGCAATTTAGGATTATTTAAAAATAAATAGAGTTTTGTTTGTATGTATATTTTTTAAATATTTAAAATTTTTATGAATATTCTTTCAAAATTAATATTTATATGTATAGTCTTATGAAATACTTAATTTAAATGTATATGTTTTTAAATTTTTTTTTTTTGCATATATATTCATGTCATCTAAAATTGTTTTTGCATATATATATTCATGTCATCAAACATTATTAAAAAAATTAACTATTTAAAATTAAAAAGAGTGAAATACTCTTATGCAAAAAAAAAAAAAATTTATGAGAATGTATGTGTAAATAGAAATTTGATGAGAGTATTAATGTAATTTGAATATTTAAGAGGGTGTGTATGAAAAAAATTTTAATTTAATTTTTATCTATTACATCTTGATAGAAAAATTTAAATATGTTAATTAATATCATAATAGGGATGGTTCAAACATATTAATTTTTATTAATTACCTTTTTGTTGGCACCTATTAAAGATGTATGGATGCTCGTTAAAAAACTTCCAAATAAATTAATTTGACCTAGTTATAGGAGGTCCCCACGGCTTCACCCACCACCGGTATTCTACCATCGTTGTTTGCAGTATCACATCAGCATCATCATTTCCTTGAAATTGTTAATGTGCAATTGCTTGGGACGGATCCACCCATTGCCATGTTCCGAGTAACGCGAGTCGAAAGACTCAAAACGACATAAATGCAGGCAATCCAATGGAATTCAACAGAGAGAAACTAGCGACGGGCAACAGAACCACCTCTACACTTTCCTTGGACATTAAAATATTCGAAGATTTTGTTGTTGGTATGAGCACGTAGCTGGTTGGGTACCAACACAACCCATCTTCTTTTCTCTTTTTTCTTTGGCTTGATTTTACCATTTGAACGAAGATAATTTGCAGTATATAATCTTGGTTGGCTTCCACTTGAGAGAACTATCAATATCATCATTTTAGCAAAGTATATCCAAAATAATTTAAATTAATAATCCAATTTGCATGCTCTGATACACAGATTAATGCATAACTACTGAAAATTAGAAAGAGTAATGACAAAATAATTTTTACTTGTACCCTCCTCACCAAGCAATGTGCACTCAAACAATGTAGCATGTAATAAAGTCATAATCAGAACTCATCATTATCTTCCTCAGTGATATGCTTCACAAGCTCATGTTCTCCACATGATAAAATCAGCAACCAAAACTCCATGGAGTGCTTTGTGTGGAGAACTCCGGCAAGGTGCCTGACATGAAACAATCCGGTTGCTTGGCTTGGTGTAGACGATGATTGAGATCGGCAATATCTGATGGAAGGAGGATCTGACTATCGTTCTTTGCAATGGTGATAAGAAGAAGTACGAGTCCAGTGTCGAGGAGATTACAAGCGATGAAATAGAGAGAGAGTCCGACTGGTCGTGCATGAGAGCAATGATGGAGTATGAGTTGAGAGGATTTTCAATGAAGGAAAGAGAAGGAGAGTCCAGGTTTTTGTCCTTGAGAGTGGCAAAGATAGAGACTGGGTTGACAATAAGAAGATCTCCAGCAAAGAAAAAACGATATCGATGGTGGAGAAGATAGTCGAGAGAAGGTGCTCGACATTGTTGTTGGCGTTTTCAAAGGCCGTCCAGAAGGAAATGGTGATGTGGTCTCTAACAAAGGGAGGATCGACGATTAGGATAGAGGGTAGAGTAAGACTAGGGCTTTCATATAATTAGAGGCACCGACAGTAAGAATAATACTTGATTTCGGGAGAAGGAAAGAAAACGAGTCGGGTGGCTTCAATCTAGACCCATTAATCCGTTGCTTATTTTAGGGATATAGATATAACTTCATAATTTTTGTTAATTTTTAATTTAAAGAAATCTTGTTTTAGCTAACGACGTTAGGATTACCGTTGCATGGAAGGTAGTTATGCAAAAATGGAGTTTTATGAGGATATAAATGTAAATATAAATTTGAAAAGGATAAATTTGAATGTTTACGAGGGTATGCATGTAAAAATCTCAAATAAATAAATATTAAAGCTTGTCATTGTTTCAATATGTGGTTCGGTGTAGAAAAAATCAATATCGTTAACAATAGGTCAGGTTAGGTTGTTTGAAGAAAAAAATCCTTAATGCGTATGGGGCGGGGGGCGGGGGGCAGGGTGGGGATACACGGGGCCTCACGCTTCAACAGAGAAACAAACACAAAAGAAAATCTATCTAGCAAATGGTAGCCACATTAGCCATTGTAAGAAATCGAACAGCAAAACGGAAGAAGAGGAGAGAGGAAAACATTCAAGTTAGCATGGAGTTTTGACAAGGGATCCACGGACTGATTAGCTTCTCTATATGTATGAGAAATGAAGGAGTCCAGTTGGGAGCAAAGAGTTAGGATGACCATCAGTAGAGGGTGAGAAGAAGAGTACTCGTTATGTATAGAGTGATTTCTAGAGTCCTTGGAAATTCAGCTAACTGCGATTTGAGAATCAACCCCAGGATATGTGCCTGAAGGGAAATAAGTAATGGCAATTAAAAGCCCCCCTCCTGGCAATCTAGAGCTCTGCCTTTGGCACCATCGGCACAATCTTAGCAGCTACACTGGCATAGAGAACAACACCATAATGATCTCTGATGAGATATTTCAAACCAGCCGAATGCTCTATCGACGATTTAATCTTTACCACAGTGCAGGGTGGGGGATTTTTACACCAATCAAGGAGAATGATGACATGAGCTCACAAAGCCGCCGACTCTCCAGGACTACACAAACCTAGTATTATCCATATTTCTTGATGCTTGAGTGAATTCCTTAGCTGCAAAAAGTGTTGCACTGAAAACCTATGGATTGAATTGCTGACCATTGAAGATATGATTTTCTCTAGAATTCCAAATGCACCACCCTATGTAACAAAGAATGCTTTTATGTTGTTCAGTTACCATTGAATCATAAGTATATTGAATGATATCTGCAAGGTAGCCATAGGATGGATATCCGCATTCAGAAGTTGCCATACCTTAGCCACTTTTGGACACAAGAAAAGGCAGTGCTCCATGTTAGATGTATGCCCTAAAAATCAAGTTGGCTGACATATATAATCTTTCTAGTGGCATAATTTTATAATTAAATAAATAAAATTAGATTATTTTTTCATTTATATTATCACGTGTCTATGAATCGTTCAAGAAATTAATAAGATAATGACACATATTCTTATGAGTTGAGAATTTGAGGCATGTATCATTAGTGATTAATTTCTAAATGCTCATAATCGATGGATCATCGTGAGAATGATGATTGATCCGATAAGATTGGTATACGGATTATTTTTCTCTAGATATACGAGTCTCGAGTCTACAGTGTGGGGACATTGGAGCGAAAGTGTAAGTGATTGTTAGAGAACAATGATACCAAATGTGACCAACACGAGTAGTCATATGTATGTCTATCTACTCGTTAGTGATATACTTGATGCTACAGTAATGTGAATAGTTCTTAGATCTATGGTGTCTCAGCTATTCACAATAAGACTGCTATAGTTTGACTGCACAATTATTTAGTTACCTAGCCATTCGAGACTTTACAGTAGATGCTGGCTACAGTAAATTTATTATGGGAGTAAGATGTGCACCTAGATAAAATCTATTGACCTTGATAGACAAGGAGTAGTTCTATATTATTTATGTGACTGAGTTCAGAAATACATGACCATGGTAGTGTGAACAATGGAAAAGAGTTTTTATAAGATTTTACATATGAACTCGAGTCAATTAAATATTACATATGACAAACAATGAGGTTTGACGAGTTATTCATAACCACCATCTTATTAAAATTTATGATAGAAGGACCGAATCATACGGTAACTGTACCTAGAGGTTTGATTATTCAGTTTTGCTAGGTTACTACTATATACTGCTAGGTGTCACTGATGGATTGTAAGACTAATAAAAATTATTTAGATAATCGATAATTTTTAATTGGCTAAATTGAAAATATTTTAATTCATTGAAAGGATGAGTTTCAATAATATTGTTGATGAAGATCACAATATATCTCACTATCAGACAGAATTGAACCTATGAGACTATACAATAAAAAAAATTGGTATAGAATTATGCAATTGGGCTTGTGAAGTCCCAATTAAGTTAGGATTTAGAGAAATCCTATTGAGTTTAGAAAAAGCATGCTAACACATGGTTAAACCTGAATTTTTTTGGACTTTGGCTTCTTGTTGGATAGAGATTTTAATCAAGTCAAAGCTTGCAACCCTTATTTGATCCTTATCTTGTTTTGGCGTACAGTCTTGAGGAGGGGCGCCAATAGTTGGCATCTTATCTGAATTTTGCGTGAAGGAAGGGAGAAATGAGGCACCAAAAAGAAGAGTCCTCATGAAAGGCTTCGAATAGTCAAAGCTTCATCTGAATAATGGCATGGGAATTGGATAAGGACGGGTGCCAATAGTTGGCACCCCTTCTCTCCCTCTTTTTGGCATGCAAACTTGGAGAGAAAGGGGCGCATGCCTCTTGCTTGATAAAGATCCAAAGGAGGCGCACGCCCCATTTAGATAAGGCTCTGGAGGTGCCAAGTAGTTGGTGCCCCCAGCATTTGTTGGCATGAAAGAGGGGCGCACACCCATCCAGGGTTTTGCATGAGATTACAAAGAGAGGACAGCCAAGGGGAGTTATCCTTTTTCTTTAAGTAGTTGAAAAGTCAAAGACTTAAAGCAGAAAGACTCTTAGATGTATTTAAACCCAAAGATTAGATCTTCGATTTTTTTGAATGCCAAAAAGAAAAATTATGCCCCCTTTTCCAGATCCCATGCCTTCTCCTCTTTTTCTCATGCTCTCTCCTCCTCCCTTATGCCCAAGAGTTGGGCATCCACTCTTCCATGCCCAAGCAGTTGGGTGTTGGTCTTCATCTTTACGTGCCCAAGGAGTTGGGCGATGTAGATCTACGCCAAGAAAAAAATGATCCAAATCTATGCCAAGAAAGAGAAGGCTGATCAAGATCATGCCGATCAAGAGTTGATCAAGGATAATCTAGCGCATGTAGATCCATCTTGGAGAAGAAGGATCGAAATTAAGAGGAATATCTCAAATCAATCCCGAGTGGATACCTATAGAGGCAAGATGCATGTGCGGCACTATGAGCAACTCAAAAATACCATGATCATCAAGTCGCAGTGAATGACTACTCGCACAAAGGTGAATAAATGTTCTTCATTATTTCATATTAGCTTTTATTTTTTAGATCTTAAAATTATGATTGCTCCTGATCATATGAGATTCGATCTCATATATGCACGTATCGAATTGGATCGCTTCTGCTATAGATTTTTTATCTGGATCCGACACATGAGGTGGAAATGTTCCTTCACTCTATCCAATTGGCAAATGGCACACCGAGTAGTTTGTCGATCAAGCAGCCCCCTAGAATGGAGAAGAGCCCTATATGGAAGCCTACTTCAGCATACCTTCCACCAGAAGATCTTGATTCTAGGACCAATCTTAAGATGCTAGATCTAACTTAAAATTAGAGACATATCATGACCGAACTCCTTAGCAATATCGTCATAGATCTCTTTAATTCTGATTTTAGTACCATCATTCTTGTATGAAATAAACCGATCAAACCATTGATGTTGTGGAATAGGAATCTTCTGAATCTATTTAGCAAGCTCTTCATTGAATAATTGATTAAGGAGATCCTAGTTCTAGGTACCATCCGAGCTAAATAATTGAGAGACTTTATATACATCATGACATATATCTACACTCAAAGGAGTAACATATTGGCTAAGAGGTATGTTTGAAAGTCAAGGGTCTTCTAACACAAGGATGGATTCACCATTGCCAATCTGCCAATGAAAAGAGTGTTTGATCAATTTAGCACCAACATAAACAACACACCAAATAGATGAAGATCCCTTTGGATAATGATAATCATTCCACTAAGTGAAACCATATTTATCATGAACCAAAGATGCCCACGATGATGTTTTATTGAGTACAAAACTCTCAGCTACCTTGCCCATGCATGCTTCTCTATGAATTCTAAGAGACTGCACACCAATACCTCCTCTATTTTTCCCTATATAGATAGAGTCCCACCCAACAAGATGCATCTTCCTCACCTTAGGTTGGTACCCCAGACAAATGATTTGAATAACTTCTCCAGATTATCAGTAATAACCTTCACTAGGACCGCTGCATTGGAGAAGAGTTACATATAACTGAAATTCAATATAGACTGAAGAAGTATAATATAGCCTGCTTGGGAGAGATGCTTCCATTTCCATGGTGCTAACCTTTTACACACTCTATCAAACAAGTTATTGAAATCTTGATGCTTGAGTCTCTCAAAGAAAGCTACATGCCTAGATAACTCCACTTATCTTCACCAAGAGGGATATCAAGTAGCTTTATAATATGGTGTTTCTTCCTGAGATCAACCCTCCTGCTAAATTGAATTTGAGATTTTTGAGTATTCACATGCTGACCATATTGAAGACTACATTTGGATAGTATTTCTAAAAACCAAAGCATTACTAGGAGTTGCGTTGGCTATAAAGAGATCATCAGCAAACATTAAATGAGTTATGCAAATGCTCTGAGTACTTGGTTGGTAGCCCAACAAAGAGCCATTTTGAGTAAGCTGTTACAAAGACAGATAACATGTGAGAGCAAAGAATAAATAAAAATGGGGATAGGGGACACCGTTGCCTTAGTCCAACCATAGAGGAAAACCAAGATGAAGACTAGCCATTAACAATGATTGAGAAATAGGGCTGATGAACACAACACATAATCCACTAAACAAATTTGTTATAGAAGCCAAAATGTGATAGCATGTTATGAAGAAACCTCCAAGAAATCTTGTCATATGCCTTCTCTATGTTAGCCTTAATGACCATCAACGATTTTCTTGTGGATGCTTTATGCATAGCATGAAAAACCTATTATGTCCACATTATATTGTCTGAAATATTCCTTCCAGGTATAAATGCTCCCTGTTCTCTTGACACTACCAAAGTCATAAGAGCTTTCATCCCATGGACAATGATCTTGGCTACCAACTTATATAAGGTGTTACAAAGACAACAGGATAATAGTGTTTAACTTCCTATGCATTGGCAACTTTAGGAATTAACACAAGATAAGTGTGCTTCCAATCCTTGGGCATTGTAGCTGTTAGATAAATACCCTAGAAGACAGATTGGCTGACACATGTACATATTTTAGGAGCATAATTTATAATTAAAATTTTAAAATAAATAAAATTTAGATTATTTTTTATTCATGTTATGTTTAAAATATGTCCATGAATCATCCAAGAAATTAACAGATAATGACACATATTCTCAAAAATTAAGAATTTGAGGCATATGTCATTAGTGGTTAATTCTTAAATGCTTTCGATCAATGATCGTCATGGGGACGGTGACTAATTCAGATAGATCGGTGCATGAATTTTTTTTTTTTTATGGATAAACGAGTCTCAAGTCGATGATATGAAGATACTGGAGCAAGAGTGTAGGTACTTGATAGAGATCAAGGGTACTAAGTATGACCAATACGAGAAGTCACTATGATGGCTACCTACTCGTCAATAACTTACTCAAAATTATAGTTATGTGGATAGTTCTTTGACTTACAATTTCTTGACTATTTATAGTAGGGTTGTTGTAGTTTGACTGCACCAATACTCGTTACCTAGCTATTCGATACTTTACGGTGTATGTTGGTTATAGTAGGTCCATATTGTAAGAATAGGATGTGCATCAAGATGGAATCTATTAATCTTGGTAGACAGAAAGAGGTCCTATGTAGTTCATGAGACTGAGTTTTTAAATCCATAGTCATGATAGATGAATGATAGAAAGAATTTTTATAAAGTTTCACCATGAACTCGAGTTGAATGAATATGGCATATGACAGACAATCAGATTTGATGAGTTATCCTTGACCTGCATCGTGTCGGGACTCATGATAGAAAATTCAGACTACACCTTAACTATACCTAGAGGTTCGTTATTCAATTCTAGTAGGTTGCCACTACATACTGCTAAGTGTCACTAATGGATTGTGGGATCAATGAAAATTATTTTGATGATAATAATTCTCAATTGATTAAATTAAAAAGAGTTTCGGTCCATTGAAAGAAGTTTCAATGATCTTATTAATAAAAATTATAATGTATCCCACTATCAGACAGAATTAGACCTATAGGATCATACACAAAAGAGATCTTTATCTAATCAGATGGTTGATTAATGATTATGAATCGTTATTGGCTCTAACCATCAATATGATTGATGATTAATCCAACATAAAAGTTGTAATAAAATAATTCACTAAGAGTTAGTGAGTTATAGGAGAATTAATTAGTAATTGGATTGCTAATTGGCTCAATTTGATTGAACAATAAGACTAGGATCAAGTCTAATTGAATTAAATTCAATACGGCTTGGTTTGGATTTGATTAGATCAAGCCTAATTAGATTATAAGATAATCCAATTACGAGGGAGTCTATTCCTAATTGAATTAGGATTTAATTAAGTAAGATTGAGTTCTTAATTGGATTAGGATTGCTCATCTCTATGGGTGCAATCAATTTCTATTTAATTAAGATTTAATTGATTGATCTAAGATGATAGAAGAGAGCCCAGTTCAACTAGGACTCTCTCTCCCCCTTATGCCCAGAAAAGAGCCATGCCCACTTTGTTTCATGCAAGTTTTCTTGCATGAACTAACACCATGCCATCTTTTTTTGCATGAGAGAAAGGCCACACCAATCCCTTATCCCTTCTGGATGAGATTAGATCAAATTCAAAAGGTTTTGAATTCAAATTTGATTTGAATTCAAAGGGGAGATTGATCTAATCTAATCCTCTAAACTTCCATGCCCTTTTAATCCCTTTTGGTGTGTGATTTGCTGAATAATTTTCAGCATGAATGAGGGCCTTCTAAATGTGAGAAAGAAAAAAAAGGGTGGGGGCATGAGTTGAGAAAGAAAAAAAAGGGTGGGGGCATGAGTCTTTCTAGAGGGGTTCTTAGGCGTGAGAAAAGAAGGAAGAAAGAAGAGAAGAAAGGGTTTTTCTCTTAGGATTTTTTTATTCTCCTTGATTGTGCCTTTAAGAGAAAAGAGAGAAGAGTCTCTCTTCTTCATCCTCCAATTCCAATAGCCTCCTTCTTCTTAGAGAGTTTTAGAGAAGAAGGAAGAAAAGGATCTTCAATCATCAAGGGGCGTCTTCAGCAAGGGAGCTAGTGCAGAAAAAATCTAGGATTTCTAGCATGTATTTTGAAATTTTTTCAAAAACTAGAATAGTGGAAGCTACAGATTAATTTAATTAATCTATAAAATATGTAAATAAATCCTAGATCTAGGATCTAATGATATAATTTATGTATGCATATAAATCTAAAAATTAAATAAAGAACAACAACAATGATATTGATCATATCAACATCAAATAGGAAAAACTAGATCTGATCCAGTCTAAAATTAAGTTTAAATCTCAATACCTTATTCATGAATTTTGATCTCCACTTGCTGATCTAAGGCTGAGTTATCACTTCAAGCTGCACATGCTTTCGGTCTCTATAAGAAATCTACATGAAGCCTCGATCACGGTCTGAAGTCCAGCAATCTGAAAATTAGCATAGTGTGCTAGCACTGCGCTGATCCTTTTTTGACGATTGATGTCGAATCTCCTTCTTCAATTGAATTGAACTCTTCAAGAATCAAAAGAGGAGAAGGGAGGATCTGGAACAATTCTTCTTCCCACATTTTTTTCTTTGAAAATTGGTGGAAGAAAATATGAAACACAAACCCTAGAGAAGATCCTTCTTCTCTAGGCCTTTCCTCTCATCTAGGCATAACAATTTGTGCCTTTACAAAATCCCACACCCTTAACCCTGATCTGCCCAAGGTCTCCACACCCAAGCCCTCTCTCTCAGGTCTAAAATCTTTAACAAAATAATGGCCTAACTCCCTTTATATAGAGAGTTAGAGAAGAGTCCTTGTCTAGGTCAAACACCTAGATAGAGAGTCCAAAACAGACTAGGATTGGGGCGCCCAACTCTTGGGTGCCCCCTCTTTATTTTGTGGTGTGGAACTTCCACAAAAATATCAAAAATAAATCAGATTAATTGGCACCATAATTGGATAAGAGTTTTGGTTTATCCAAATTCTATCAAATGGAGTCTAGATCATCACTACTTCTTAGTTTTGATCAAATCCAAAACCATAAACCATCCAAGAGGGATATGGGGGCAAGGATTGGCCTAGAGCCTCTCAAGAAATCAGGTTTCAAATGAAAAAAAATTTATGGAAAGGACGTGGAGAACGGAAAAATGGTGCAAAAGAGGAGTCCTAGTCTAACTAGGACTTCATGCTTTGACTAGTCAAATCAATTCTTTAGCACAATCAAAATAGATTAAGATGCAACCTAATTAATGGTGTTCCTAATCCAATTAGAAGCATAATTAAATTAGATTTAATTTAATTTAATTTTGATTTAAATTTTTTAATCAAATTAGAAATAAGGTGCACTAAAATCCTAGTTCAATTGGGAATTATTCTTCCTTACAATTGACTTATCCAATAAATCAATTGAACTTGATCCAATCAAATCCAAACTAAATCTAATTGAATCATATTTAATTATACTTGATCTCATCCCTTTTGCTTAATCAAATTGAGCCAATTAGCAATCTGATTGCTAATCGATCCTCCTGCAATACTTGTACTAGGTCAAACATCAATCATATTGAATGTTTAACCCTAAAATAATTCTTAATCATTGATCAACCATCCAATCAGATTGAGATCTCTAATGCAAATGATACTATAGGTTTGAACTTAAGCTGATAGCGTAGGAATAAATTTTTGTTTCAATCAAAGTGACCATCTAGTAATAGTACCTGACGGTCAGATAGGTTGAATATATAAAGCAACACTCTTAGAATCCATATGGATATAGTTTTCATATAATTCATCCTCTTGACCATAAATTCTTATAGGACAACTCAGAGTTTAACTGTCAACTCTAAATAGGTCATCCATATTATATTTCAAAATACCAAATCCATCTTATGGATTATCCTGATTAAGATTTTGCTAAATTGAAATACAGCAATGCATTATCTCTAAACTCTTGGAGTGGTCAATCCCATGTTGATCACTTACTAACTTCTCAAGTACTTGATGTTGTTCCAGATGGATGCTCTGACACCAATCTGTTGGGAATAATCATTGCTACTTGATGATTGTAGAAATAACAATAAGGATCCAAGGAAAGAGATGGCCGTTCAATCAAATCCTAGCAAATCCTAGGGCATGATGAAGAAAGGGAGAATAAGAGAGGAAGAAAGAGATTTTAAGAGAGAAAAGGTTTGTATTCAATTCATTTCAATTATAAACTCAATACGGAGTGTATATATATATACCTGATCAAAGAGATCCAATTTAAAAAACTCTCCTAGCTAACCTAATGTGATGCACTCCCCAAGCTCATGTACACCCATGTCTTCCATGCACACATCCATTAGATTAATCCTAGTCCAATCTATAGATTAGACTCTTAGGATCTCAGAAATCAAGGCCCTATGTTTCTAGAATTAAACTCAATCCTAGGCTAGAATAGAAACCACATACTGTTCTATTCGCCGTTTGAGCCGGCTCGATCAGCAGTCGGGCCAGCTCAACTATGATGTCTCCTACGAGAGCCTAAATCACCACTCTCTATTCTATTACTCAAGTTGGCTCTCTTAGAGTTTGAGCCAGCTCGATAGATATGATTGTTTTCTATTTTGCAGCTCGAGCTAGCTCTCTTAGGAATTGAACCAACTCTTCCAGTCTGCCAGTCTAATATACCTTCTGATCTTCTGCTCGAGCCGGCTCTATCAAGATCTGAGCTGTCTCGACTTCTGCTCGAGCTGGCTCCGACAGAAATCGAGCCAGCTCGACTGAAGCATTGGTTGATGCTCTTTGATGGTTGGTTTCATTCGCTCCTTGGTCTCTCTCCACCTACTTCTAAGGCTTAAGAGCACTATATTTAAGCTCACAATCTCCACCTTAGTGCTCCCAAGTCCTTATGAACTCAGCTCTATCCGTCAGTCCCATCAGTACCATATAGTTATGAAAGCTATTCCATGAAAGTACCTTTGTGAGTACATTAGCTGGATTTTTTTTGGTGTGAACCTTCACCAGCTTTACTTTACCATCCTCCACTAGCTCTTTGATTCAATGGTACCTGATATTAATATGCTTGGTCCTCGCATGATACATAGAGTTCTATGTAAGCAATAAAGCACTATAGCTATCATAATACATTCTGACCATACTCTACGAAAATCCCATTTTCAGTGCCAAGCCCTTCAGTCATAGAGCTTCCTTCACTGCCTTTGTGATGCCAATATACTCCGCTTCGATAGTGGACAAGGCTATAATAGGTTGCAAGTAAAATCTCTAGGAGACTGGACCTCCATACAAGCTAAATACAAAATCTATCATCGAACGTCGAGTATCCACATCTTCATCAAAATCTGCATCCACAAACTCCTCTATTAGCCCTCAAGCCTCTTTAGACATGTTAGAATGTTCCTCAGCACCTTCTCGCAGATCATAGCAGATGCCAATCCCAACTGAACATGCCAAGTATCTAAAGATACTCTTTAGTGCTCTTCAGTACTTCCTACTAGGTTGAGCCATAAATCTTCTCACCTAACTCACTGCATGGACTAAATCCGACCTACAACACACCATAGAATACATAATGCTCCCCATACCAGAAGCATATAGAATCTTTTCCATCTTCTGAACCTCCATCTCAGTCTATGGTAACATGGTTTTAGAGAGTCTGACATGCCCGATAAGTGGTGCTCTGCTGGTTTGACTTTCTTCATTCCAAATCTCTCCAAAACCTTCTTTATGTATCCTCCCTGAGATAGATATAGCAGCTTCTTGGTTCTGTCTCTGACAATTTTCATACCTAGGATCTTCTTCGCAGGCCCCAAATCCTTTATCTCAAACTCTTGAGACAAAGCTCCTTTCATTTCTTGCACAACTTTCTTACTTTTGCATGCTATCAGCATATCATTTACATATAAGAGTAAGTATAATCAAGATCTATCCTCCAGAGATCTGACATATATACATGGGTCATGATCATACTTGAAAAGGCCAATACTTCTCACATAAGTATTAAATCGCTTGTACCATTGTCTAGGAGACAACTTCAACCCATACAGTGATTTCTTCACGAAACAGACCTCTCCTTTTGACCCAGGCTCTTTGAAGCCCTGTGGCTGCTCGATGTATATGTTCTTATCCAAATTTTTATGGACAAATGCTATCTTAATATCTATTTTCTCCAACTCTAAATCATGAGCAGCAACTATGCTCAACAGCATCCTGATGGACGTATGTCTGACAATCAGAGAGAAGACTTTTGAGTAATCAATATCTTCTCTCTGTGAGTATCCTTTGGCTACTAGCCTAGTCTTGTACCTCACTCCATCTTGCCCTGAAAGTGCTTTTTTTTTGATGAAAACCTATTTAGAGCCAATAGGTCGGGCATCATTTGGTAGATCCACCGAGCGTCATGTCTAGTTATTCTTAAGAGATTCCATCTCTTCCATCATGACCTACATCCATGATTTTCGATCTAGACTCTTTATGATATTCTCAAAACTCTCTAAATCTCCATTGATAGTGATGAGAGCATAAGAGATAGTCTCATCAATACTATATCGCACCGATTTATGAATAGTGCACTTTGACTTGTGCAGTGCCACTCCTCTTGCGGTACTCGATTTGACATAAATAAAAGGAGGATTTTCTTTAGGGCGTGCATGGATTATCTGAGTGAGAAACCTAGTTGTGTGAGCCTCTCCTTGTGCGTGAAAAGGAAAAGAGAAATCAGAAAAAAATCCAAGAGAAAAAAAAATAAAGAGAGAAGGGTGTAGGGTTTTCTAAGAGTATACCCTAGGGTTTTAGAACCTAGGATTCGAGAAGCAATTGCATGAGCTACGAGAGTCGTAAGTCCATGAAACTTTAGAGAGAACCTTCTTTTCCTCTCTACTACAACTACTAGCAATCCAGAGCATCTGTGGAGCACATAGATGAAGATCGAAGCTATTCGATCAAAACAGTCCCTAAAGGGTTTCGGTGTCAAGCTAGCACTCGCGGGGAGCCGATCAGGATCAGGAGCCTCGTGTGGACGATCCATGGAGGTGAAACATCTATATGGCTACATCATGACTAGTAGACCTTTTTGATGATGATCAGATCATGGTGATCGACTATCTGTGCAAGGTATAGTGTTTAGAACACTTAGATGTAGTAAATAGTTTACTACACTATTTTAATTTTTCTAATCTAATATGTATGCATTTATGTCATGTTTAGATCCTTAATATAGAATTTATTTTTTGATATGATCAATAATTAATTAATTAGATTAATTAATTTTTCGCTGTATTTTAGCTATTTTTGAAAAATTTTTCAAAAGTAGCACTGTTAACCCTGCACTGGTTCCTTCAGTGAGAGCATCTAAAAGGGAACCTAGTCAACAGTTCAAGTACCAAGAAGACTATTTCCTTCGTTTGAACCCAAGAGCCACTTTAAACTTGAAAGTAGGGAGTATGTATTATAGGTGAATTCCACCAATTAGGACCCATCCACCATTAGGGCGCACCCAAGGCATTATGGCAGGACTGCATCAGATGTGAGCCAAGGCCACTGACTCGACCAGTCACATGGGTACAATCTATGCTTGACATTCACAACTAACAACCTTCACTCAAAAGAGATAGAAGAGCTTTCTCCCTCAATGGAAGGCCAGAACATGGCCAAATATCCTGTAGAGCCAGGCCTAACAAACCTACAGATTCTAGCTAATAGCCTATGAGCAGAACTTCCATATAAAAGAGATACAAAGGGGATCCCTAGGTAAGGATAAGTAACTCAAGAGGAGAGCAAATCCTAAAAGGGGAGGGGACGGAGAACTTGCTCCACTCCTCAGCCTTCATCATCTCTCTTTCTCTCCATTGTTCTTAAGGTATCGGCTAACTTAAGCATCATAAGGTCTCCCACTGGAACACCCCTGACATGTGTGGACTTTGTTGCCCCTAAGAATGATTTTGATTAGCACAAAATAATTGAGAGGGGTACTAATGATTTCTATTCTTGGAGATATTTTCAAGAATCATTTCAAGATTTTCAAGAATTTTTGTATTGCAAAAACTTGGTTAAAGATGGTCAAGTTGAAATTTACTTGAGTTGGAGCAAAAATTAAAATTTTTTAGAAGCCTCGAGAACTCCCAAGATGATGTCGATTCATTGGGAGGTGGTTCCAAATTGTTTGGAAGCTCAAAAGAGAAGATATGGCATTTTGGATAAAAGAGGGTGACCCCTAGATCGACCTTTTTTCTTTAGCAACTGGCATGCAGAACCGGCACACTAATTTTGAACTGGCATGCAAAAAGGGGCAACCTATGGGGCGCCCCCTGCAGGTTCTACGCACAAAATATAGAACGCAGACTTTCTCGCTTGTTGTAAAAGGGGTGACCCATGGGGCGCCCTCTAAAGGAACTGCACAAAGCCGTAGAACACTATTTTTCTCATTTGTGACGAAAAGGATGACCTAAGGGGCTTTCCCTGCAATGTGATTTCTATAATGACTATTTTTCTTCTCCGTTCAGCATATTTAATGATTTCCAAATGACCTCCAATAGCTACTATTCATCTTTGAGCATTGAATGAGGATTTAAAAGCTTTCAAAAAGGAAGAAAATTATTAAGAAAATCAAGTGAATATTCAGCTCAAAGAAAACTCAGCCCTAGGCAAGAGAAGCATTGATTTCAAGCTCAACCACTTCTCCAATGTGCATTTAAGTCTTTAATATCTTTGAGAGGGTTCTTAAAAGCTTCCGCCAATTTGTATAAAGATTTTTTAAAGCTTTATTATGCTCATTAAGGAGCTAAGTATGCTGAACATATATACTTTCTTTACTATGTTTTACTATTTTGGAGGCTAAACTTTTGAAAGTTTTCAAAGCTTGGAAAGATTGATCTGAACCTTGAATCGGATTATTTTGGGTTGGCTTGTATCCAAAAGATAAGTTTTCTAGTTTGGAATAGCTAGGGTCGGAGGATTTGACGTTGTATTCATTTGAATATGTTAGTAGATTAAAATTCTCAAGTAGGAGCTTGGGGAGTGGATGTTGGTGCAAGATTGGCACCAAACTACTATAAATCATTTTGCTTGTATTGTTCTCTCTTCTTCCTCTTTACTTGCTCTATTATGCTTAATTCCTTTCCATTAAATTAGGCTCTTGCATTTTACTTATCTAACTCACCTTACTTCACTTAAAACTTCAAAGCATATATTGCAATTCTATTTTTAAGTTTAATTTTTGAAAAAAAATTCAATTCATCCCCCCTCTTGGGTTGCATAGCTGGACAATAAGTAGTATCAGAGTTTGGTGCTCTAGCTCTTTTTTGATTTCATCATCAAGAGCGAAAGATCTATGGCAACTCAAGTAGGCGCTTCACTTGTCGAGGGGCAATCCATAAACTGACCTCCACTTTTAAATGGATCAAATTATACCTATTGAAAAGCTCAGATGAAGATTTTTATCCAAGCTATTGACTATGACATGTGGAGTGTCATAGTAAATGGACCTTACTCACCCATAAAATAAATTGATGGAAAGGACATTTCCAAACATGAAAATGAGTGAGATGAGGTTGACAAAAAGATGGCACAACTTAATGCAAAATCCATGAATGTTTTATACTGTGCCCTAGATGCAAATGAATTCAATAGGATTTCCATATGTAATTCTGCTAAAGAGATATGGGATAGATTAGAGGTAACTCATGAAGATACAAATCAGATAAAAGAGGCTAAAATTAATATGCTTGTCCATAGATATAAACTCTTCAAAATGGAACCTGATGAGTCTATAACCCAGATATTTACTCATTTCATTGATAGCATTAATGGGCTCAAAAGTCTTAGTAAGTCCCATACTAATAGTGATCTTGTGAGAAAGGTACTTAGGTCTCTATCAAGAACTTGGAAAGCTAAAATCACAGCAATTCAAGAGGCCAAGAATCTTAACGCCCTACCATTAGAGGAGCTTCTCGAATCACTTATGACACATGAACTCACCATGAAGCAACACAGTGAAGAAGAAATCAAGAAAAAGAAGAATATTGCTCTCAAGTCCATTACTCAAGAAGAGGAAGATTCGAACCAATCAAATAATGAAGATGATGATGAAGAGCTTGTACTCATTACTCAAAAATTCAAGAAGTTCATGAAGAAGAGAAGGCAAGGATTGAAAAGAAGGCTATTGATAAGTACCGTAAATTTATTAATAAAAATATTAATTTATTAATTAATTTATATTAATTTTTAAGAATTAATAATTAATTGATACATATTTTTAAGAAATTCATATTTTTATTTATTAAAAAAATTAATTAAAAAATAATAAAAATAAAAAATAAATTTTATTATCAATGGAAAGAGTTTATTTTTCTGATCACAACGAAATAAGTTTTGAGCAAAACAGAGCTAAAACGGAGAAGATATGAATTTTTTAAAAATAAAAAAAATAAAATAAATAAAAAATAATATACGGCTCAGTCGGCTCAAGCCGCCGTGCCATATCAGTCGGCACGTCCAAATGCACCTAGCCAAGCTGACAAAGCTAGCATGCCAAGCTAGCCACGCTAGCCGACTCAGCTGCGGAAGCCGTTAGCTGGTCCACGATCCAAGCGTGGACCACTAGGTTAGCAGAAACCGAGGAATCATGAAACGACACATGGTGGATCTAAACCCTTAAAGGGTTTACAAAAAATCTATCATGGCTCATAGGATATTTTGGACTTTTCAGTCGGTGACAGAAGGCGCTGATTCGTTGTGGTGTGCATGCAATCGGTCCATACGGTCTATGGAAACAGTAAAGATGGGATCGAATGGATCCAATTGATTGCGGTCAAGATCGGACGGTTGAGAGAATTTTCTACTTTGATTCAACTACAGACTTCATGCGGATTGCCATCAAATGGTAGTGCTCATATCTGACTCAGATCCAATGGTCCAGAACGCTCCCGGTGGTGATCAGGACTCCCAACGCACGATCAGCGATTAGATTTTCTCCATCAATGCATGATCAATGGTCAGAATTTAATCCGACCTAATCTGGATCGAGACACATCCAATTTTGATGATTTTTGGTTCGTTGGATTTCTATTGAACGTCTAGATTTCATCAGACTTCATCAGATTCATCTTAAAGCTGTTTTAATCCAAATTTTACTCAAATTTCTTCCTATTTTGATGATTAAAAAGGCTCTTTATCCCACATTGCTTAGAAAAAAGTCTCCAGTCCTCCTAGCTTTATAAATAAGACCCTAGGTCTCCAGAGTTCATTACTTTGATTAAGGTGAAGCTTTGGTATAGGATGAAGCTAGGCTTTAGGTTAATGGCTACTTCGAGGCAACTGATGTCGAGAGGAAAAGCTGGGCTTATACACCATCTTTCCACCAATGCCGATCCAAGATCAGAGATCAGACAATTTTATTTTATTTTATTTTCTTTTTAAATTTTATGTGTTGGGGATAAACCCCGCTCCCACCGAAGTTCAGTCTGGTGCTTAGCCTAATGCAGCTAGTAATCACGGAAGAGCTTCGATCGAAAATTCTCTCCCCAGTGGTCGCACCCCACCCGATCTCCTCCAGCGGTCGAACTCATCTAGTGACCGAACTCCTCCAGCTGGACTCCAAACCCAATCAAACTCCTCAGCGGTCTGGATTCCTCCTTCAATCGAACTTCTATGGGAGCTGAACTTCTTTCGAATTTCTCCTTCAATCGGGCTTCTATAGGAGCCAAACTCCTTTTGGACTCCTCCAACAGTCGGACATCTATGGGAGCCGAACTCCTTCCAGACTCCTCCAGTAGTCGGGCTTCTATGGGAGCCAATCTTCTTTCAAATTTTTTCTTCAGTCAGGCTTCTATGGGAGCCGAACTCCTTTTGGACTCCTCCAGCAGTCGAACTTCTACGGGAGTCGAACTCCTTCTGGACTCCTCCAGTAGTCAGATTCCTCTAGGAGCTGAACTCCCAGAATCCTCCTTCAATCGAATTTCTCTAAGAGCCAAACTTCTTTCGAACTCCTCCAACAATCGAATTTCTTTAGAAGTCAAACTCCTTTCGAACTCCTCCAACAGTCGGATTCCTATAGGAGCCGAACTCCTTCCAGACTTTTCTTTCAGACGGATTCCTATAGGTGATCCCATTACTGAATAGTTATAATTATCATTTATCAAGATAGTTAAGATTGTCATTTATCAGGATAATTATGATTGTCATTTATCAGGACGATTATGATTGGTGTTTATCAGGATGGTTTTGACGGTCATTTATCAGGACAGTTACAACAAGCTCCGTATATAAAAAGGGACCCTCCCAATACATTTTCTCTAAGCTCTCTTTTTCTTCTCAAAATTCTGCTGAACTTCTCTCTGAGCACTCCATTTCTATTGGCTAGAAAAGCTAACTTGACCGTCGGAGGGTCTTACCAGAGCCACCACCACCAACTCTAAATGGAACTTTATTTTGCAGGTCACCAGTGGCGATCTTGTCTTCCTTAGCTCCAGCTCGATCCGACAGCAACCAAATTTTGCACAACTAGAATTGGTGCTAGAGGAAGGGCACCTCTATTTTTGAGATTTTCTTGATCTTAAAGGAGTGCTCAGCAGCGCTCTCTCTTCTTTCTCTCTAGAATTTTTTCCAGAAAAAATGCCTCTCAGGAAAGCTTCGACCTGACGATCAACGATCTCTACAATTAGATCCCATCCAGATACATCCACTCTAGCTCTAATAACTCGAGCTCCACCTATAGCCATGGTGGATATAGAGCAGTTCAACCTGCTGGTCCAATAGGTTTGTGGTCTCGTGGAGGCGATGCAGGCCATGATAGGAATGGTATATAGGGCGAAAGCATGAATTTCAAAGCAAAAAAAAAATAAAATCATACAAATCAAACCCAAATCCTAAAATCATTTTATTAGCAATTAAATCATATAACATGCATTTGTAATATAAAAGAAAGTATTAGAACATACCTCTTATCGCTTAACCTTAAATTATCCCAAATTATCGACAGCAGTCCGTCAGGGGTTCCACCAGGTGCCCACGTGTTCACCCTCCAACGTTGATCTACATGGAGATTTGATCAAGATACCAACACCTTTGATTTGTATAATTAAAATTTTAATAATAAGAACTTTAATTAAATGGGCAAGACCTTCCTTAGCCTTTATGTCACCTTCCTTGACTCTCCTTACCTCTCTTTCTTTTTTCTTATCTTCTTAATTTTTTCTACCTAATCTCTTTATCTTAAAATGACTTCTTATCCTTATAAGGATAAGGTCTGGGCAAGAGAAGGGAAGAACAAAAAATTGGATAATAGAAAATACTTGTAAGAAAGAAAGATAATTTTCACTCTCTCCGGACTCTTGGTGTGCACCCCTATTTATAATGTACGTAGGGGTGCCATCTTAATTTCTCACGCCCTTCCCACATCAACATCTCATGCCCCATCATCATATCTCACACCCATCTAAATTTTGTGCTATTTAAAATTATGTAGACTTAGTCCAAGAGGTGCCTTAAAATAGGACTCTTTGGACTAATTCTACGTAGTTTTTCTATGAAGAGTCGCGATGCATAAGTATATGGTGCCATAATTCAAGGGCTTGGATCAGATTAGATGGCCATCTAATAGCCCTTAATGGGGATGCCACATATGAGGGGAGGCATGGAGATAAGAGTGGAAAAGTCAAAACCCCATGGGTTTTGACTTGGTCCAAGGGGCGCCAAGATAGAGTAAGAGGCAAGGAGTCCTCCTTATTTTATCCAAACTTTAGATTATCTACGAAGGAATTTCACCTACAGAAGGACTCTTCTGCACCCCTTCTTAGATCTGAATATTTTGTAATAAAACTTACGTAAAATAAATGGTGAAAAAGTCAAAGGAGGTTGGCGCCAACCAACTATGCGTTAAGAAGTTCCTAACGCATAAAATATTTTTCCACATGCAAGAGAGAGAGTCTCTGGTGCGTGGGACTCAGGTAAGTGACACCCAAAACTAGATTAATAAATCTAGGCTTCACCCAATTCAAGACCAAATCTGATTTGATTCAATTTGAATCAAAATTAGCCTAAATCGGAATCCAATTCGAATTCGATTCGAATCTAGGTGCTAGGATTTGCAACATGTGCTAGCATGTTCAACTTGCAAACATGGTCTAATCTGATTAGACCCTTGATCAATTTTCTTTATGTGTGATCCATTGGATTCCATATCTAGTCAGTAGTGGATCTAGGTGCGATTTGACCTAATTTGGTTATAACTCAACCAAACCGATTTAGGTCAAAACTAGCTAACCAGATTTTGACCAATTAGAATACTTTCTAATTAATGATCAAATTAAACTTTTTAATTCGATCAAACCTACAAGATAAGATTAACGTCTAGCAACATATCATGTCTACCTGAAAGATATGAAATTTTGATGGAAATACCAAAAATATCCTTCAATGAAAATTACCATGCAACTAGATCCTTCGATCTTCCTGCATCCTGAATATGACTCTGGGTATGAAAATATGTCAATCCCAATATCATATTCATTTCTCTTTCAATCTTATGATGATGATTCATTTAATGAAATATTAGATACCATTTTTAATTTTCATCATGTTTTGATCAAAGTCTTCCTGAATCATCATTTGTTTGAAGTAGGTAGGATGCTATTTTCTCTTATCAGGAGTGATCGATTCCATGTTAACCTACTCATAATCTTCATATATAATCTACCATATCCAGATCATCCCATACATGACTGAGTCATGAATGAGTATGAACCAAAATATATATTCATATATATAAGATTCCATGGTAGTTTCAGGTCAAAGGATTATATGTACAATTCCACTATGAGAACCATCTATTGACATGTAGATAAGACTCCATTAGATATTCTCAACTTGGATCAATTTAGTGAACTCATTCTCTAATGAGCACCCATATCTTTGTATTAGTGTCATACACAAGTGATTGTGAGATTAATCATCCTCTTAATTGAGCATACAAAAGATGTGCTAGTCTTATCGAAAATATTGATCCCCAACTCAATGTTCCATCGAGCAGAAATGTTTAAATTAGGATTTTAAGATTTTGTATCTCACTGGTATGATCTCATCATAATCCTAAAATCATAGCCTTAATTTATGAAATTCATCATAATCTTAAATAAATAATAAGACATTGCATATGATGAAATAATGCCTTTATTTATTTAAAAATATCATTACATGAGTTTGGAAGATAAAAAACAGCCAAAAAATAGATTGGCTTGAGGGCATATTCCTTTCAGGCCATACATCAGCAGGCCCCGATCCTAGTTCGATCGGAGCAGGCATCTTCGGAGCCTCGTGGTCCGATCTGAAAACAGCCGACCTTGGCTACTCAATCTCTGATCTCTAGAAAGGAGAAGGAGAGGATGGAGGATCCTTGCTCAGACCATGACTCGACCTAGGGGAAGCTTCACGCCCGTTCCACCAGAAAACCTTGGAGATCAATGATCATGAAGATCTCCTAGATCAAAGGCTCCTAGAAATGAGTCGATGAATCGAAGAACTCCATCATACCCCCTCCTCATATGGTAATGATATTCGCATTGACCCTTCTTTTTCTTAGAGGATCATGCCGGAACCAATCCCATCAAACTTCAAGCTCCCACAGTTCGAAGGTTATGATGGAACCACCGATTCGATCGATCACCTGGAGGCCTTCCAAATAATAATGTTTCTCCACGGTGCATCAGATGCTATTTTATGTCGGACTTTTTCGTCCACCCTCAAAGAAGCCGCCAAAAATTGGTACTCGGCACTTAAGTCGAATACCATCTTTTTCTTTGATCAGATGAGCCATCAGTTCATGGCTTATTTCATTAGCAGCCGACGTCCGCATCGAGGTTCGGATTTCCTGATGAACATTAAGCAGAAGGAGGAGAAATCCATCCAGACTTATGTCACCCGATTTAATGCCATTGCATTGGAGGTCCAGAACCTGGACCAATCAGTCGCAATGGCCGCACTCAAGGGTGGCCTTCAAAAGAATGATTTACTGTTCTTCCTGGAGAAAAAGTATCTCAAGAACTTTGTCAATCTACTAGCTCAGGCTGAAGGTTACGCCCGACCTGAAGAGGCTTTCAAGGCTAAGGATGATGAAGCCTTTGGTAAGTAGCAAATCGATGAGTCAGATGGGCCCGTCGAGGAAGGAAAGCTGAGCGAAGCTCGATCGTACTTCCAAACTCCCTCTAAGTGCATGCGAGTCCGAACTCCTCCCCAAGCTGGAGGTAGAGAAGTCCAGATAGAAGGGCACGGTGGAATTCTCTCCAACGAAGATTTCATAACTACGCCCCTCTCAATGCTCTGAAAACCCAATTGCTGATGAAAATCAGAAAGCAACTATCGAGATCGGAAAGGATGCGCTCTCACCCTAGCAAGCGCAATCCTAACAAGTTCTACCTTTATCATCGTAATCACGATCACGACATTGAGGAGTGTATCCAACTTCAGGATGAGATCGAGGAGCTCATCAGGCGAGACAGACTAGGTCAATTCCTATGATGATGGCTTGAAGGACGAGAAGATCGACCGAGGGCATTGCCGCAGCCTAAGCCACCAAGGGGAGAGGACCAACAAGGAGATCGGCCACCTCTCGACATCATCAATACGATCTCGGGGGGACTTCAGCAAGGAGAGACCGGTGGATTCGAGGGATCAGTGAAGAGATGGAGAATTGGAGAACCCATAACTTTCATAGAGGCAGATGCTCTGGGGGTCCAGTTCCTGCATAATGATGCAGTTGTAATCTCTTTAAACATTGCCGACTATGATGTACGCCGTATTTTGGTAGATAATGGAAGCTCGACTGACATATTGTTTTATGATGCTTTCTCAAAAATGTTCTTACTCAATAACCATTTAGGGCCTATGAACTCCCCATGGATAGACTTCACTAGCGATGCCGTACCAGTCAAGGGTATAATAACTTTGGCTGTGACTGCAGGCCAACACCCGAAGCTGGCAAAGGCATATGTCGATTTTTTAGTCGTAAGGACTCCATTTGCTTATAATGCTATTCTCGACCGACCTGATTTAAATGCACTTCGGACAGTAGTATCAACTTATTATTTAAAGATGAAGTTTTTGACGAGTTACGAAATTGGAGAGGTTGGGAGAGATCAATCACTGGCAAGGCATTGCTACTTAATCGCCCTGCATAAGGAAGAATAGTCTGATCTTTATCCTATTGATGGGCTAGATGTCCACGATGACCTTACCAAGGAGCGAGGCGAGCCTATGGAGGACCTCGTATCTATGCCCTTGAATGATGGGAATACGGAGCATGCTGTACAGATCGACTCCAACTTGGGGGATGAGGTTTTGAAGAAACTCATCACCTTCCTCAAAAAGAATGCTTACGTCTTTGCCTGGGCCCCAGCGGATATGCCAAAAATTGATGTCGAAGTTATGGAACATCGGCTGATCATTGATCTAAAGTATCAACCGATAAAAGAGAAATGACGTAGCCATGCCCTAAAGAGACAGAAAGTAATTACGGAAGAAGTAGACAAGCTCCTCAAAGCTGGGTTCATCCGAAAAGTCAACTATTCGATCTGGATCTCAAACGTGGTCCTCGTCAAAAAGGCAAACAATAAGTGAAGGATGTGTATAGACTTTAAAAAACTGAACAAAATCTATCCAAAGGATAGCTACCCTCTTCCCAAGATTGATCAACTGGTAGATGCAACCTCGGGCTATGAGCTCTTCACCTTCATGGATGCCTTCTCTGGTTATAACCAGATATGGATGGTGCTGAAGGATGAGGAGAAAACTGCTTTTATTACTGACCGTGGTCTTTACTATTATAGGGTTATGCCCTTTGCGCTCAAGAATGCAGGGACAACATACCAACGTCTGGTCAACAAAATCTTCAAGAAGCAGATCGACCGTAATATGAAGGTGTATGTGGATGACATGCTCGTCAAAAATTGAGCTTTTATAAACCACCTTGCCAATCTTGAAGAGACTTTCAGTGCACTCAGGAAGCATAAGATGAAGCTGAATCCGATCAAGTATGCCTTTGGTGTGACCTTAGGAAAGTTTGTGGGGTTTATGGTGTCAAGGCGTGGGATTGAAAAAAATTCAGAGAAAATTTGAGCTATTCAAAAGATGACTGCTCCAAGAACAATCAAAGAAGTACAGTGCCTAATTGAAAAAGTGGTGTTCCTAAATCACTTCATCTCGAGATGGATCGAGCGATGCATGCCCTTCTTTCAAGTTCTCAAGTAACCAAAGAATTTCTGCTAGACGATGGAATGCCAATGGATATTTGAGGAGCTCAAAAACTACCTTGGCTCACCTCCATTATTGGCAAAGCCTGAATCTGAAGAAGAATTATTCTTATACCTAGCAGTCTTCCCAACGGCCTTGACAACAGTCTTAGCCAAGGAGGAAGCGAAGATACAGCGGTCGGTCTACTACATAAGTCGGATCCTTAGGAATGCAGAGATCAAGTATTCTAAGCTAGAAAAATTGGCTTACTCTCTTTTAATTGCTGTCAGGAGGCTCTGACCTTACTTTCAGAGGCACACCATAATGGTCCTCATAGATCAACCAATAAAGGCAGTTCTTCAGCGAATGGATGCTTCTGGGAGAATCACAAAATGGATAATTAAGCTCACAAAATTCGATATCAATTATCGACCCCGACCATCGATCAAAGTTCAGATATTAGCAGATTTTGTAGTGAAGTATACCATTCTCGATGATGCCGAGCTTGAACAGAATGAGATCGGTGCTCTACTGTCGCAATCGAGCCTTCCTAAAGAGACAACCGACCTTTCCGAAGGTTTTTGGGCTCTGTACGTGGATGGTTCATCCAACTCTACTGGAGGGGGTGCGGGGTTGATCTTAGTCAACCCCAAGGGAGTCATCGTCGAGTATGCACTGCGCTTCGAATTTTATGCGACTAATAATGGGATCAAGTATGAAGTATTGATCATCGGGTTAAAAATTGTAAGAGAATTAAAAGTAGATCGGCTTCAAGTCTACAGCAATTTTCAATTAGTGATTGGCCAAGTTAGTGGCAGCTATGAAGCGTGAGAGGAAAGTATGATGAAATACCTTAAGAAAGTAAAGGACTTGACTCCGACCTTCAGCTGTTTTAGCATTCGATAGATTTCGAGAGCAGAAAATATAAAAGCCGACCTCCTCTCTAAGTTGGCCACTTCAGCTCTAGCCGAACTGTCCAAAGAAGTATTTTTTGAGACTCCGAAGTGCCCAAGCCTAGAGAAATCATAGGTCGTTTTGTAGATAGAACTCGAGCTGAGCTGGATCGATTCATTGGTTGCCTACCTCAAGGAGGGAGTCCTTCCTCATAACCCGAAAGAAGCTCGAAAACTCAAGAATCAAGCCTTTCAGTATATTTTATATGAGGGCAGGTTGTATAAAAGATCGTATTTCCTACCGCTGCTGAGATGTCTCCAACCTTCAGAAGTCAACTTCGTATTACGGAAAGTGCACGAGAAAATCTATGGAAGTCATATAGGAGCCAGATTTCTGTCACAAAAGCTACTTCGACAAGGGTACTATTGGCCGACCTTGTACCATGATTCTATGGAGTATGTTAAAAAATGTGATCGCTATCAGAAGAATGCAAACGTACACAGACAGTCGACCTCTGAGCTTATTCCGCTAAGCGTGCCTTGACCATTTTCGTAGTGAAAAATGGACATACTTGGCCCTTTTCCAACGACATCAGGGCAACGAAAGTTCCTCCTGATCGCGATCGACTACTTCACCAAATGGGTTGAAGCCGAACCTCTAGCCAAAATTACTGAGGCCAAAGTACAGAACTTCATCTGAAAGTCAGTAGTTTGCCAAAATTACAGACGACAGTTCGCTGGGATGAGGTTTGCCGAGTTCTGCAAAGACCTAAACATCTCCCATCACTTTACATCGATAGCTCACCCACAAGTAAATGGGGAAGCTAAAGTGACCAACCGAACTCTGCTGCAAGGAATCAAGACAAGACTCGACAAAGCAAAGAGGGCCTGGGTGGACGAACTCTACCACATCTTTTGGGCATACCGAACTACTCAAAGGCTACCAACTGAAAAAATACCATTCACCTTGGCCTTTAGAATAGAGGCAGTCATTCCGATTAAACTTAAGCTCCCATCAGCATGGATCGTGGCCTTCAATGAGCAGCATGATAAGTATAATAAATTCATTAATAAAAGTATTAATTTATCAATTAATTGATATTAATTTTTAAAAATTAATAATCAATTTATATATAATTTTAAAAAAATTCATATTTTTATTAATTAAAAAATTAATTAAAAAATAATAAAAAAATAAAAATAATAAAAATTAAAAAATAAAATTTTATTATCAATAAAAAGAGCTCATTTTATTGATCACAACGAAATAAATTTCAAGTAAAACGGAGCTAAAATGGAAAAGATATGAATTTTGAAAGATATAAAATAAATAAAAATTAAATAAAAAAAAGAAAATGGCTCAGCCGGCTCCGTAAGCCGAGCCACCAAGCCATCAAGCTGACTCAGCCGTTGAAGCCATCAGCCGGTCCACGATCTAGGCATGGACCGCCAGCTCAGCAAATTCCGGCGAATCAGAGATTGCCACGTGGTGGACCTAGACCCCTTAAGGGTCTACAGAAATTTATCGCGGCTCACAAGGGTAATTTAGTCTTTTCGTCCGACGACAGTAGCGCTGATTGGCTGCGGTGTGCGGTGCAGCCGGTCCATCGGGTCCATGGGAATAGTAATTGCGCGATCGGATGGCTGCGGTTGATTGCGGTCATGATCGGATGGCGGTGGTGATTTCCAGGCTTGATTCAAATTCTATTAAGCGATCTGGCGCGATCCAATGGCCAGAAAACCAAGTGATGAAGATCCGACGGTCCAGAACGCTGCCGGCGGTGATGAAGACTCCCGAAGTGCGATTTGCGGCCAGATTTCCTCGATCAAGCGTGATCCAACGGCCAGAATTTAATCCGACCCGATCTGAGCTTATCTGCATCCGATTTTGATGATTTTTGGACCGTTGGATTTCCGTTGAACGACTGAATTTTATCAGATTTACCAGAGTCATATCAGAGCTATTTTGATTCAAATTTTATCCAAATTTATTTATATGACGATTACAAAGGCATTAGTCCCATATTGCCTTTAGAAAAAATATTCAGCCCTCCTACCTCTATAAAAAGGACCCTAGGCCACCAGAAATCAACATCTCCGATCAAGGTGAAGCTTTGGTACAGCCAGGCTATGGGTTAAAGGCTGCTTCGAAGCAACGAATGTCGAGAAGAAGAGCCGAGCTTCTACACCATCTTTCTGCCAATGCCGATCCAAGATTAGAGATCAGGCTATTTTATTTTATTATCTTTTCTTTTTAAATTTTATGTATTTAAATTCTAAAATTTTAGTTAATAAAAATTTTTATTTTTACATTTTAATTTTTTGCTTTTTATTTTTATTGCAATTTAATTTCTACACTTTAAATTATTGCTTTGTAAGTAGATGCTAAGATCTAACTAGTAGATCTTAGTACCAAATTTAAATTCTTGCACCTTTTAATTTTTATTTTTTTATTTTTCGACTTCACTTTTGATTCTAAAAATCCTTTTCTTCTTTTCTTTTATAAAATCAAAGATTTCAAATCTAGAAATACTACCTTTCCTGTGGATTCGACCCGATTCATCGCTATTTACGTATTTTTAATTATTTTAAGAAGTCGGATTAAACTGATAAACACGGTGTCTTAACGACAACATCGCGTTCCTATCACAGCATAACCCATAGGATCTTAGAGTCAACCTCGATCTGTTGGAAGAGAAAAGGAAGAAAGCTCAGGTTCGGATGGCGGCCTACAGACGAAAGGTGGCCCGGTACTATAACTCCAGAGTCAGAAGTAAAACACTCGGAGTGGGGGACTTAGTGCTTCGGTGAGTCACCGTCTCTCAGCCTCAGAGCTAGGAGAAGCTTGCCCCAAATTGGGAAGGTCCGTATAAAATGGGGGAGGTCGTTTGGCCTAAAACTTATCGTCTGAAGGAGCTCGGAGGAACAACGCTCTAATGACCTTAGAACTCAGAAAATATGAGGATGTACCATTAATAATTTTTCTGAAATAAAACTCCTTCATTTCAATATTATTATTTCTTGGGACAAAAATTATGTGATGATAGAAAAGAAGAAATTAGAAGTAGCCATGTTAGAAACAGGAGGAGGACCTCATCCTAACGTGAGCAAAGTCAAAGGTCTCATTCATTTTAGACGAGATGGGAGGAGAGGCCCTGACAACAGCCCTTATATGCCCCCACAGCTCATTAAAAATAGGAGGAGGACCTCATCCTAACATGAGCAAAGTCGAAGACCTCGTTCATTTTAGACAAGATGGAGGAAGAGGCCCTGATAATGCTCCTTATGTGCCCCCACAGTCCATTGAAAATAGGAGGTGGACCTCATCCTAACGTGAGCAAAGTCGAAGGCTTCGTTCATTTTAGATGAGATGGAGGAAAATATCCTAACAACGGCCCTTATATGCCCCCATAGCCCATTAAGAATAGGAGGAGGACCTCATCCTAACATGAGCAAAGCTGAAGGCCTCATTCATCCTAGATAGGATGAGAGAAAAGGCTTCGACGATGGACCATTGTGCTCGACAACAATTGGAGATAAGATCTCTCTCAAGTTTCAACCTGAACTGGTGCATAGCCCTGAAGAGGACTTCGGCTGTCGACCTTTTTATACTCCCTTTCTTCGAGTTTTGAACTCGGAAGTAGGCGGACTATTATTGGAGATAAACTCCGCTCCCATCGAAGTTCAGCCTGGTACTTAGCTTAATGCAGCTGGTAATCATGGAAGAGCTTCGATCAAAAATTTTCTCCCCAGCGACTGAACCCCACCCGATCTTCTCTAGTAGCCGAACTCATCCAGTGGTCGAACTCCTCCAGCTGGACTCCAAACCCAATCGAACTCCTCAGTGGTCTGGATTCCTCCTTCAGTCGGACTTCTACGAGAGTCGAACTCCTTCTGGATTCCTCCTTCAGTCAAACTTCTATAGGAGCCAAATTTCTTCTGAATTCCTCCTTCAGTCAGACTTCTACGAGAGCTAAACTCCTTCTAGACTCCTCCAGCAATCGGACTTCTATAGGAGTCGAACTCCTTTCGGATTTCTTCTTCAGTCAGACTTCTACGGGAGCCTAACTCCTTCCAAATTTCTTCTTCAGTCGAACTTCTATGGGAGCCGAACTCCTTCCAAACTCCTCCAGCAGTCGAGCTTCTACAGGAGCCAAACTCTTTTCGGACTCCTCCAACAGTCGGATTCCTCCAAGAGCCGAACTCCTTTCGGATTCCTCCTTTAATTGGATTTCTCCAAGAGCTGAACTCCTTTCAGACTCTTCAGTAGTCGAATTTCTTCAGGAGCCAAACTTCTTTCGGACTCCTCCAGCAGTCGGATTTCTACAGGAGTCGAACTTCTTTCAAATTTTATTTTCAGACGGATTCTTACAGGCGATCCCATTACTGAACGATTATAATTATCATTTATCAAAATAGTTATGATTGTCATTTATCATGATGATTATGATTGTCGTGTACTAGGATGATTATGATTGACATTTATTAGGACGGTTATGATGGTCATTTATCAGGACAGTTACAACAAGCTCCATCTATAAAAAGAGATCCTTCCGATACATTTTCTCTAAGCTCTCTTTTTCTTTCCAAAATTCTATCGAACTTCTCTCTAAGCACTCCATTTCTATTGGTTAGAAGAGCTAACTTGACCATCAGAGGATCCTACCAAAGTCACCACCACCAACTTTGGATGGAACTTTATTTTGCAGATCACTGACGGCGACCTCATCTTTCTTGACTCCAGCTCGATCCGACGTCAACCAAATTCTGCACCAACACCTTGTATTTAAATCCTAAAATTTTAATTAATGCAATATTTATTTTTATGCTCTTTAATTTCATGCTCTTTATTTTTATTATAATTTAAATTCTATACTTTAATTATTGCTCTTTATTTTACTGCAAGTAGATGCTAAGATCTAACTAGTAAATCTTAATACTAAGTTTATTTTTCTGCATAATTTAATTTTTATTTTATAATTTTAATTTTTAACTTTAAATTCTATTTTTAATTTTTTAAAAAAAATTAAAAATTTTAAATCTAAAATACTATCTTTTCTATGGATTCGACTCGACTCACTGCTATCTATATATTTTTAATTATTTTAAGAAGTCAAATTAAATTGATAAATATGGTGTCTTAACGACAACATCGTATTCTTATAAAATTTTTGGCGTCGTTGCCGAGGAAGGCACGAACATTAAATTTTTGATCTCTTTAATTTTTTTGTAAATAAATTATAAATAAAATTTTTATTTTCTTGTAAATATTGCTTGCTAACTTCTTTTTATTTTGCAAAAAAAAAATTAAAGAACAAAAAGAACTAGGGCAAGGAACAAATCATTCAATTTTGCTTGGTGAGATCAATCCTAACCCTAGTCCTCTTTCTTTTTTATTTATTTATTTTATTTTTAAATTAATTTAAAAAATATCCATATAAATCTAATTAAAAGCTTTATGATAAGATTAGAAATTCTAACTGTTTAGAGCATGCATCATATTAGTTTTATTTTTATTTTTTCTAGTGATTGCTGGAGGCAAGGTAAGCCTTTCAAAATTCAATTAGTTACAAGAATCTAGTTTAAACTACATAGAATCTCTTGTCTAACTTCTTTTTTTTTGCATATCATATTAAATCAAATTAAGGGCAACACCAGATAAGGTGGAGATTTGATCATCCTTTCTTGACCCATAAACAACCAACCAGCATCCTGCATTGACCTAAGCCTTTAATTTTAAAATCAATTAGACATCAGCCCTAAGAGCTTGAGCTCAATAGGATAAAAAACCCTAAGAGTTGAACTAGGTTAGGGTTAGTCAATTTGATTGGTGTCTGAGAAAATAGTTTAGGAATGACTGAGCTCAAAGAAAGGTGGTTTCTACTTGATTTCTTAGCTTACCTGACCAAACATAATTAGTATCTAAGGCAAGCAACGGAGGAACTCTCATCGATCTTACACTTACCTGACCAGTTGGCTGATCCTACACTTGAAGGGCTTGAAGGTGACCTTAGCAGTTAGGAGCTATTTAGATCTAGGATAACCATTAGTCAGGATTGATTGACCAACTTGATTGCTAACCAACATCAAACCTAATTAAACCTAATTCTTCTCTCTCTTCTTAGTTCTAGGACTCCTTAGGATCTCTTCTTTAGAACTCTTCTTTCTTTCTTTCTTTTTTAAAAAATAAAATAAAATAAAATTAAATAAAAAATAAATTAAACTAACTAAAAAAATATTTAAAATAATAATTAAATTAAATTAAATTAAATTATTAATAATAATTAAAATAATTTTTAAAAAAATAATTTTTAAAAAAATAATAATATAATAAAATAATATATATATATATATGAAATTCTAAAAAAAATTTAAAAAATTATGAACCATATATTAGGATTATACTAGTATATACATGGTAGAAAATTACTTTACCTGATCTAGTTGAATCTAACCATAATATTGAAAGGTTGAATCATATTAAACCTGATAACTAAATGGCTGAAAATTTTAGAAAACTACCTAAGCAGATGAAGGAATATTTTATTTCTTCTATCTATAGCCCATTGACTTGTATTCAATTATCTGATATCTATGCTATCCACTATGAGATCAAGCCAACTACAATCTAGATGCTCCCATCTTTCTATGAAAATACCAATGAAGATCCTTATAAGCATCTAGATGAATTCTTAAAATTCTGCTTTATGGCAAAAATTCAAAATTTAACTAATGATGCCCTTAGACTAATTTTATTTTTCTTATCATTAAAAGACAAAGCCAAGTACTGGCTTGGCACAATAGGGAGATCAATTAAAACTTAGGTTGACTCGCAAAGTAAATTTCTTAAAAAATTTTATCCCGTAGGCTGAACCAACATTATGAGGTGAGCTATCACTGGATTTGCTCAGCTTCTAGGAGAACAGATTCACGAGTCATGGGAGAGACTTAAGAAACTTCTTAAAAAATACGCACACCATGGTCTGTTTAAGTGGCAAACAGTTTAAGCTTTCTATGAGGGTTTAGGAGACCAATACAGATAGATGGTAGATGCATCATATGGAGGTACATTCATGAATAAGAGTGAGGATGAAGCCTATACCTTGTTTGAAATTCTGAGTGAAAACTCAATTAACCATGCTTCATTATCTTTCTACCAAACCTGTGCAGGGATCCATGAACTTAAACATCTAGAACAAGTCCAAGCTGCTAAAGGCTACTCCAAGTCGGTTAATGATCTATTTTCAAATTCATATAACTCTGGCTAGAAAAACCATCCTAATTTTTCTTGAAAACCATAATAAATTCAGGCTCAAATCCAAACTCCATCAGTGTAAAATTATCAGAATAGACCTCAACACCAGAACTATGCTTATAACAGAGGTCAGTCTAGTCAGCCTTTTCAGCCACTACATTATAATCATCTCTCATATCCACCTCCTCAATAGATCAATCTAGTTGAAGATAGATTTAACCAACTTTAATAATTGATTCTGACTCAACAATAATCTATCGTCAGGCTAGAAGCTCAAATTGGATAACTAGCTAAATCTAACATGATGAGAAAACTAGGTCAATTATCGAGCCTACCAATTTTAAACAATCCACCTAATGTCCACCAACTACCTGGACCAAGTTATCAATTTAATATTTCACTTAAGAATCCTCAATTTGAGAATGCCAAAGTAATTTTTGAACTTAAAAGCTATAGTATTCTTATGGACCCATACCAAGATCAGGTGAGAGAAGCTAGTACTGATGCTAGCCAAAATAAAAATTTAGAGGAACAAGTTAGTACTGAGACTAACCACATAAAAGAATCTAAGCTCGAAACTAGTACTGATGCTGGTTCCAATTTAAATGAGATAGATATAGGAAAAAAGAGAATAGATGATTTACTCGAGACTTATAAACCTAATATCCTATTCTCTTCAACCCTAGAAGCCGATTCTTCTTACGAAAATCAAGAGGCATGTAATGAAGTATCAATAGAGTTGTTTAAGCAAGATCATATTAATTTATCTTTAGAATTAAATCCACCTTTAGACATCCTTCCAGTATCCAGTGCATTAAACTTAACTTCTAATTCAAAAACTCAATTCATGAGCATTTTAGAAGAATAAATAGAAGAAATTCTTAATAAACATGGGTCTGAGAATGGGTTCATAA
>QRFJ01001427.1:107924-172347 GCA_006176705.1 Cocos nucifera
TCAGCCTTTTCAGCCACTACATTATAATCATCTCTCATATCCACCTCCTCAATAGATCAATCTAGTTGAAGATAGATTTAACCAACTTTAATAATTGATTCTGACTCAACAATAATCTATCGTCAGGCTAGAAGCTCAAATTGGATAACTAGCTAAATCTAACATGATGAGAAAACTAGGTCAATTATCGAGCCTACCAATTTTAAACAATCCACCTAATGTCCACCAACTACCTGGACCAAGTTATCAATTTAATATTTCACTTAAGAATCCTCAATTTGAGAATGCCAAAGTAATTTTTGAACTTAAAAGCTATAGTATTCTTATGGACCCATACCAAGATCAGGTGAGAGAAGCTAGTACTGATGCTAGCCAAAATAAAAATTTAGAGGAACAAGTTAGTACTGAGACTAACCACATAAAAGAATCTAAGCTCGAAACTAGTACTGATGCTGGTTCCAATTTAAATGAGATAGATATAGGAAAAAAGAGAATAGATGATTTACTCGAGACTTATAAACCTAATATCCTATTCTCTTCAACCCTAGAAGCCGATTCTTCTTACGAAAATCAAGAGGCATGTAATGAAGTATCAATAGAGTTGTTTAAGCAAGATCATATTAATTTATCTTTAGAATTAAATCCACCTTTAGACATCCTTCCAGTATCCAGTGCATTAAACTTAACTTCTAATTCAAAAACTCAATTCATGAGCATTTTAGAAGAATAAATAGAAGAAATTCTTAATAAACATGGGTCTGAGAATGGGTTCATAAATTATGTTCCTAAAATTAACAATGATTACATTAATAAAGGAATAAAAAATTATCTTCCTCAGATTGACAATTCAAAATTATTGAAATTTGTCAATCCAGTATTTGACACAGGATAGTAAGCTGCATTATGTCTGGCTGAAGACGGTAAACTTAGCGCTTGTTGGGAGGCAACCCAATATTTAGTTTTCTTTACTTTAATTTATCTTTTCAGTTGATTTTTTTTAGGATAATTTGAATAAGTTGGAGGAAGAGCTTAAATTTTTAAAGGAATATGCTGGACCAAAAATATACTGAGTCAAGTATATTTTTTCATGTTCTTTATTACATCCTTTATAGTTGGAGGAAAGAAAAATAAAAATTTTAAAAATTTAAGTCTTTAAAAATATTAGTATTTAGTCTTTAGACACCTGATTATGCTTAAGAAATGAATTAAACTAAGCATTTTTAAAAAAAAATTGATACACAGATCAGAGAATCTGTGAGATATTGAAGAATCAAGTATTAAGAAAATTCAATAAAGAGTTAAGTTTAGAACATAAAAAGTTTGTCCTTTGAGCATTTCTAATTTTTTCTCCTAGCATCAAAGAAAAGTCTACTTTTTTATGGGCTTGTGTAGGATAACTATACATTTTTTCATATAAAAAATTAAAATAAAATAGTTTTCAAGTACTTCTCACTGAGTAATCGGACCTCTTTATCTAAGCAAGCATTAAGTTTTGCATCAAAAGATGGGAAGGATAAAGAAGCTCGTTATAAAGCTAGTCTTAACTCATAGCCTGTTTGATTCGAGCTAGTAAGCTCGAGGAGTATTCTGTACCTAGTGCCCTAAAGCCAACTGATTTGGAAGTCATTGGACCAAGACTCGCTATATGGATCAAATAGAAAGCTTAAGCAGTTAAGACACTCAATAGTGGTACAATATTTTTTAAAAAAAATTAATTTTTCATCGAGTAACCGAGTCCCGTTGTCTAAGTAAGCAATTATATTCGTATAAAAAAATGGGCAATATAAAAATAAAAATTAATAAATAAAGGGCAAAAGTAGCAATACACTTGTCTATATGAAAGTTTAGACAATTCAAAGATAAAGGTAGGATAATTTAGAAAAAAATTTAAAAAAAATTAATATTTTTTACTTAATTTTTTCATTGATAAGTATTAATACCCCAATGATATGTCTCACTTAAGCTCTACTGAATATCAATGGCAAGTTTGAAAACTGCTTAGATAAAATTCGAAACTCTAAAGTTAAAAGATATTTAAAAACTAAATTTTTTCTTTACTCGAGGATGAGCAAAGCTTAAGTTAGGGGGTGATCAAAAATTTGATAAGAATGCAATATTATCGTTAAGACACCATGTTTATCAGTTTAATTCAACTTCTTAAAATAATTAAAAATATGTAGATAGCAGTGAGTCAGATCGAATCCACAGAAAAGATAGTGTTTTAGATTTAAAATCTTTAATTTTTAAAAAAATAATAAAAATAAAATTTAAAGTCAAAAATTAAAA
Source organism: Cocos nucifera (assembly GCA_006176705.1). NCBI lineage: Eukaryota > Viridiplantae > Streptophyta > Magnoliopsida > Arecales > Arecaceae > Cocos > Cocos nucifera. Next base: position 110,211 of record QRFJ01001427.1, read on the forward strand.
TTATAAAGTAAAAATTAAATTATGTAGAAAAATAAACTTGGTACTAAGATCTACTAGTTAGATCTTAGCATCTACTTATAGTAAAATAAAGAGCAATAATTAAAGTGTAGAATTTAAATTGCAACAAAAATAAAGAGCATGAAATTAAAGAGCATAAAAATAAATATTATATTAATTAAAATTTTAGGATTTAACTACATAAAATTTTAGAAAAAAAAATAAAAAAAAATAGCCTGATCTTTGATCTTGGATTGGCATTGGTGAAAAGATGGTATAGAAGTCCAGCTTTTCCTCTTGGCACCGATTGCCTCGAAGCAGTCATTAACCCAAAGCCTGGCTTCATCCTATACCAAAGCTTCATCTTAATCGAAGATAATAAACTCTAAAGGCCTGGGGTCTTATTTATAAAGCTAGGAGGACTGGAGACATTTTCTTCTAGGCAATATGGGACAAAAAGCCTTTTTAATCATCAAAATAGAAAGAAATCCAACTAAAATTTAGATTAAAATAGCTTTAAGATGAATCTGGTGAAGTCTAGTGAAATCTAGCCATTCAATAGAAATCCAATGGATCAAAAATTATCAAAATCGGATGTGTATCGATCCAGATTAGGTTGGATTAAATTTTGGCCATTGATCGTACGTTGATGGAGAAAATTTAGCCACTGATCGCATGTTGGGAGTCCTGATCACCGTTGGGAGCATTCTGGATCGTTGGATCTAAGTCAGATGTGAGCGCTGTCGTTCGATGGTGATCCGCATGAAGTTTGTAGCTAAATCAAAGTAGAAAATTCTCTCAACCATTCGATCTTGACCATAATCAATCGGATCCATCCGATCGCACCTTTACTATTCCATAGACCGTATGGACCGGCTGCACCGTACACCACAACGAATCAGCACCTTCTATCGTTGATTGAAAAGTTTAAAATGTCCTATGAGCCATGATAGATTTTTTGTAAATCCTTTAAGGGTCCAGGTCCACCATGTGTCGCTTCATGATTCATCGGTTTCTACTGATCTGGCAGTCCACGCCTAGATCGTGGACCAATTGACGGCTTTCATAGTTGAGTTAGCTAGCATGGCTGGCTTGGCGTGCTGGCTTTATTAGCTTGGCTCGACGCATTTGGATGCGCCAGCTGATATGGCGCGACGACTTGAGCCGACTGAGCCATATATTATTTTTTATTTATTTTATTTTTTAAAAAATTCATATCTTCTCCGTTTTAGCTTTGTTTTACTTGAAACTTATTTTGTTATGATAAAAAAATAAGCTCTTTTTATTGATAATAAAATTTATTTTTTATTTTTTTTTATTTTTTTAATTATTTTTTTAATAAATAAAAATATGAATTTCTTAAAAATATGTATCAATTAATTATTAATTCTTAAAAAATAATATAAATTAATTAATAAATTAATACTTTTATCAATAAATTTATGGTACTTGTCACACCCCCCAACTTAAGCTTTGCTCATCCTCGAGTAAAGAAAGAATTTAGTTTTAAATACCTTTTAACTTTAGAGTTTCAAATTTTATTTAAGAAGTTTTTAAAATGGCCATTGATATTCAGTAGAGCTTAAGTGAGACATATCATTGGAGTATTAATACTTATCAATAAAAAAATTAAGTAAAAAATATTAATTTTTTTTTAAATTTTTTCTAAATTATTCTATCTTTATCTTTGAATTATCTAAACTTTCATATAGGCAACTATATTGCTACTTCCACCCTTCATTTATTGATTTTTATTTTTATATTGCCTACTTTTTGACATGAATATTATTGCTTACTTAGACAACGGGATTCGATTACTCGATGAAAAATCAATGTATTTCTTTTTAATATTGTACCATTATTGAGTGTCTTAATCCCTTAAGCTTTCTATTTGATCCATATAGCGAGTCTTGGGTCAATGACTTTCAAACCAGTTGGCTTTAGCGTACTAGGTATAGAATATTCCTTTGGCTTACTAGCTCGAATCAAACAGACTATAAGTTAAAACTAGCTTTACAATGAGCTTCTTTGCCCTTCCCTTCTTTTGACGTGAAACTCAATGCTTGCTTAGGTAAAGAGGTCCAATTACTCAGTAAGAAGTACTTGGAAACTATTTTATTTTAATTTTTTTATATGAAAAAATGTATAGTTATCCTACATAAGCTCATAAAAAGTAGACTTTTCTTTGGTGCTAGTAGAAAAAATTAGAAATACTCAAAGAAAAAACTTTTTATGTTCTAGACTTAACTCTTTATTGGATTTTCTTAATACTTGATTTCTCAATATCTCATAGATTCTCTGATTTATGCATCAATTTTATTTTAAAAATGCTTAATTCAATTTAATTCTTAAATATAATCAGGTGTCTAAATACTAAATACTAATTTTTTTGAGAACTTAAAATTTTAAAATTTTTATTTTTCTTCTCCCCCAATTTAATCAATATTGTCCTCAATGGAGAAGAAAAAATAAAGGATGTAATAAAGAATATGAAAGAATACATCTGACTCAGTATATTTTTGGTCCAGCACATGCCTTTGAGAATTTGGGCTCTCCCTCCAACTTATTCAACATGTCCTAAAAAAAATAAACTAAAAAAATAAATTAGATGAAAAAAATTAAATATTGAGTTGCCTCCCAACAAATGCTAAGTTTACCATCTTCAGTCGGACACAATGCAGCTTACTATCCTGTATCAAATATTGGATTGATAAATTTTAATGATTTTGATTGCCAATCTCAGAAAGTTGATTTATAATCCCATTATTGATATATTCATTGTTAATTAGGAGAACATAATTTGTGACCCCATTCTCAGATCCATGTTTATTAAGAATTTCTCCTATTTATTCTTCTAAAATACTCATGAATGGAGTTTTTGTATTAGGAGTTAAGTTTAATACACTGGATATTGGAAGGATGTCTAAAGATGGATTTAATTCTGAAGGTAAATTAATATGATCTTGCTTACACAACTCCATTGACACTTCATTACATGCCTCTTGATTTTTATGAGAAGAACCACCTTCTAGGGTTAAAGAGAATAGGACATTAGGTTTATAAGTTTCAGATAAATCATCTATTCTCTTTTTTTCTATATCTATCTTATTTAAACTGGAACCAGCAACAATACTAGTTTTGAGCTTAGATTCTTCTATGTGGTTAGTCTCAGTACTAACTTATTGCTCTAAATTTTTATTTTGGTTAGCATCAGTACTAGCTTCTCTCACCTAATCTTGGTATGGGTCCATAAGAATCTTATAGTTTTTAAGTTTAAGAATTACTTTGGCATTCTTAAATTGGGGATTCTTAAGTGAGACATTAAATTGATAACTTGATCCAAGTGGTTGATGGATATTAGGTGTGTTGTTTGAAATTGATAGGCTCGGTAGTTCATCTAGTTCTCTCCTCATGTTAGACTCAACTAATTATCCTATTTGAGCTTCTAGCTTGGTGATAGATTCTTGTTGAGTCAAGATTGATTATTGTTGATTCAGAATTAATTATTAAAGTTGGTTAAATCTATCATTAGCTAGATTGGTCTGTTGAGGAGGTGGGTATGATAGCTGGTTGTATTATGACGGCTGGATAAATTGACTAGGCTGACCATTATTATAAGCATAGTTTTGGTATTGAAGCCTATTTTGATGGTTTTGGATAGATAAAATTTGGGTCTGAGCCTGAGTCTGTTGGGATGTCCAAGAAAAATTATGGTGGTTGCTGCAATCTAGATTATATGAATTTAAAAATAGATCATTAATCAATTTGGAGTAATCTTGAGCAGCTTGAACTTGTTCTTAGATAAAATGTAGAAACTGTGCAGCAATAGGACATTCATTCATATGATGGGTTGGGCTAGCACAAATAGAATAAAACTCCTGATAATTAAAAGGTGATGTGAATTGTGTAGGAGATTGTTGACCTAGGATTAGGAGTTAATCTAATTTCTAGGCAAGAAGGTTAACTTTATCTAATTTTTGGACTATTAGATTCAGATCAGCCATTTGATTATCAGATTTAATATGAATCAATCATTTAATTAAGTTCAACTAAATCAGAAAAAGTAATTTTCTACCATGCATGTATTAGTGTAACCCTAATGTATGGTTCAAAATTTTTTAGATTTTTTTAGAATTATATATATATTATTATTTTATATTATTATTTTTTTTAAAAAAATATTTTTTTAAAATTATTTTAATTATTTTAATTATTTTAATTATTATTTTTAATTTAATTTAGTTATTTATTTTAATTTTTTAGTTAGTTTAATTTAATTTAATTTAATTTTTATTTTATTTTATTTTATTTTTAAAGAGAAAAAAAGAAGAAAGAAATAAAAGTTCTAAAGAAGAGATCCTACGGAGTCCTAGAGCTAAGAAGAGAGAGAAAAATTAGTTTTAATTAGTGATAATATTGGTTAGTAATCAAGTTGGTCAATCAATCCTGACTAAGGATTATTCTAGATCTAGATAGCTCCTAACTACCAAAGTTACCTTCAAGCCCTCCAAGTATAAGATCAGTCAATCAACTGGCTAGATAAGTGTAAGATCGATAGAAGTCACCCCGTTGCTTATCTTAGACATCAATTATGCTTGACTAAGTAAGCTAATGGAACCAATTAGAAACCACCTTCCTTCATGCCCAGTCATCCCCGAACCACTTTCCTAGACACCAATCAAATTGACTAACCCTAACCTGATTTAACTCTTAGAGTTTCTTATCCTAATGAGCTCGAGTTCCTAGGGTTGATGTCTAATTGATTTTAAAATTAAAGGCTTAGATCAATGCAGGATGCTGGTTGGTTGTTTGTGGGCCAAGAAAGGGTGATCAAATTTCCACCTTATCTTGTTTAATTGGGTGTTGCCCTTAATTTGATTTAATATGATATGTAAAAACAAAATTTAGACAAGTGATTCTATGCAATTTAAACTAGACGCATGCAACTAATTAAATTCTGAAAGGCTTACCTTGCCTCCAGCAATCACCAAAAAAAATAAAAATAAAACTAATATGATGCATGCTCTAAACAGTTAGGATTTCTAATCTTATCATGAAGCTTTTAATTAGATTTACATAGATATTTTTTAAATTAATTTAAAAATAAAATAAATAAATAAATAAATAAAAAGAGGACTAGGGTTAGGATTGATCTTACCAAGTAAAACTGAATGATTTGTTCCTTGCCCTGGTTTTTTTTGTTCTTTAACTTCTTTTTCTGTAAAATAAAAAAAAGTTAGCAAATAATATTTACAAAAAAATAAAAATTTTATTTATAATTTATTTATAAAAAAATTAAAGAAATCAAAAATTTAATATCCATGTCTTCTCCGATAACGGTGCCAAAAACTTGGTGCATTTGCCAAAATTATTTTTAATTTATTTAAAATAAATCAAAAAAATAAAAATCAAAAATTAAAAGTAATCTCCGATAATGATGCCAAAAACTTGATAAGATCGCGATATTATCGTTAACACACCGTGTTTATCAGTTTAATCTGACTTTTTAAATTAAAAATATGTAGATAGCAATGAGTCGGATCGAATCCATAGGGAAGGTAAGGTAGTGTTTTAGTTTTAAATTTTTTGATTTTTTTTTTTAAAAAAAGTTTTAAAATCAAAAGTGAAGTCGAAAAATAAAAAGTGAAAAATTAAAAGATGCAGAAATTTAAACTTGGTACGAAGATCTACTAGTTAGATCTTAGCATCTACTTGCAATAAAATAAAAAGAAATAATTAAAGAATAGAAATTAAATTACAATAAAAATAAAGAGCATGAAATTAAAGTGCATAAAAATAAATATTACATTAATTAAAAGGTTCATAATTTAAATACATAAAAAGTAAATAAATAAAATAAGCTAATTTCTAATCTTGGATCGATGTTGGTAGAAAGATGATGTAGAAGCCCAGCTCTTCTTCTCAGCACTCGTTGCTTTGAAGCAGCCTCTAATCCAAAGCCTGGCTCTATCCTATACTAAAGCTTCATCTTGACTGAAGATTATGAACTCTGAAGGCCTGAGATCTTATTTATAAAGCTAGGAGGACTAGTGACTTTTCTTCTAGGCAATGTGGGACAAAGAGCCTTTTTAATCATCAAAATAGGAAGAAATTCAAGGAAAATTTGGATTAAAATAGCTTTAAGATGAATCTGGTGAAGTCTGATGAAATCTAGCCATTCAATAGGAATCCAATGGACTAAAAATCATCAAAATCGGATGTGTATCGATCCAGATTAGTTTAGATTAAATTTTGATTGTTGATCGCATGTTGGAGAAAATCTGATTGCTGATCATGCGTTGGGAGTCCTGATCACTATCGGGAGCATTCTGGACTGTTGGACTAAGTCAGATGTGAGCACTGCCGTCCGATGGTGATCCGCATGAAGTCTGTAGCTGAATCAAAGTAGAAAATTTTCTCCACCGTTCAATCTTGATCGCAATCAATCGGATCCATCTGATTGCACCTTTACTGTTCCCATAGACCACATGGACCGGCTGCATCGCACACCGCAATGAATCAGCACCTCCTATCATCGAGTGAAAAGTCCAAAATATCCCGTGAGCCATGATAGATTTTCTATAAATTCTTTAAGGTCTAGGTCCACCACGTGTCGCTTCATGATTCGCCAGTTTCTACTGACCTGACGGTCCATGCCTGGATCATGGACTGGTTGACGACTTCCGCGGCTGAGTCAGCTAGCATGGCTAGCTTGGCGCATTGGCTATGTCGGCTTGGCTCAACGCGTTTGGATGCGCCGGCTGATATGGCATGGCGACTTGAGCCGGCTAAGCCGTATGTTATTTTTTATTTAATTTTTATTTATTTTATTTCTTTAAAAATTTATATCTTCTTCGTTTTAGCTCCGTTTTGCTTGAAACTTATTTTATTGTGATAAAAAAAAAGCTCTTTCCATTGATAATAAAATTTATTTTTTTATTTTTTAATTAATTTTTTAATAAATAAAAATATGAATTTCTTAAAAATATGTATCAGTTAATTATTAATTCTTAAAAATTAATATAAATTAATTAATAAATTAATATTTTTATTGATAAATTTATGGTACTTATCAGCCATTAACCAAGAAAGTGCCTAGCAAAGAGAAAGAAAAAGAACAACCCTTATATGTTATGAATGCAAGAAGCTAGGGCATTTTAGGTCCGAATGTTCTCAACTTAAGAAAGGTCCAAAGAAATTCAAAAAGAATGCTATAGTGGCAACTTGGAGTGACAGTAATGATTTAAGCTCTGATGATGACACCCATGAAGAAGCCAAGCTTTGTCTCATGGCATACGAAAATGAGGTAATATCTGAACCTTCAAATGACTTTATAATTGATAAATTGCAAGAGACTTTTAATGATTTATTAGATGATCTAAAGAAGTTAGGATTAAAGAACAAAGAGTTCAAAAAGCAAAATCAATGTTTACTCAAAAAAAAAAAGAAATTTTAGCTAAAAACAAAGTTCTAATTCAAGAAAATCAAAACCTAAAAACTGAAGTAAATAAGCTAAAACCTATAGTAGATAAATTTACCTTAAGTTTAAGTAAATTAAATATAATTCTATAAAACCAAAAGACTATTTATGATAAAGCTAGTCTTGGTTTTAACCCAATTAAGAAACAAAAATTTTTGAAGAATATATTTGTGGACTCCCCTCAAAATACTGTTTCATGTTTCAGCTGTGGTAAATTAGGCCATAAATCCTTTGCATGCAATTCTAACAAATCTGATAGCTCTCATGTAAAAATGATGTGGATTCCTAAAGGAACCATTATGACTAACCAAAAAAGATCCAAGAAAGTTTGGGTACCTAAAGTTAAAATCTAATTTTCTTGTACGTATGTCTTGCATCCCGAGGATCAAAAAAAAGTTGGTATCTTGATAGTGGATGTTCAAGACATATGACCGGTGATGAATCTCAATTCATCACTCTTGAAGCAAAAGGTGGAGGGATGGTTATCTTTGGAGATAATGGTAAAGAAAAGATCATTGGAGTAGGTAATATTGGTATCACTCCCTCCATATTTATTGAAAATGTTTTGCTAGTAGATGATCTCAAGCATAATCTTTTAAGTATTAGTCAATTATATGATAAGAGTTTTAAAGTTGCTTTTGAATCTACTTTGTGCATTGTAACTAATCCCACAAATGAAAATATGAGATTCATTGGATATAGGTATGGAAATATTTACATGGTAAACTTGAATGATTTATCTTTGCAAAACATGCAATGTCTAGTAGCAATGAATGCAAAGATTAGTGAAACTAGTTGGCTATGGCACCGTAGACTTGCACATATAAGTATGCACTCTCTTTCTAAATTCATCAAAAAGAATTTAGTTGTTGGGCTACCCAAACTAAATTTTAAAAAAGATAAAATATATGATGCATGTCAATTAGAAAAATAAACTAAAGTTTCATTCAAAAGTAAAAATATTATTTTAACTTCTAGGCCATTAAAATTATTGCATATGAATTTATTTGGATCCACTAAAACTACAAGCTTAGGTGAAAAAAGATATGGATTTATGATTATTAATGATTTCTCTTGATTTACATGGATTTTATTTTTGACATCTAAGGATGAATCATTTTCAGTTTTTATCAAGTTTTATCAAAAAGTTTTAAATGAAAAAGATCTTCAAATTCTTAAAATTCATAGTGTTCATGGCACTGAGTTTGAAAATCATAATTTTAAAAAGTTTTATGATAAAAAGGATATTGATCATAACTTTTCTGCATCTAGGATATCCCAACAAAATGGGATAGTAGAGAGAAAGAATAGTATACTTGAAAAAATGGCTCATACTATGCTATGTGAAAGCCACCTTCCAAAGTATTTTTGGATAGAGGCAATAAATATGGCATGTTATATTTTTAATCATGCTCTAATTAGACCTCTTTTAAACAAAATATCTTATAAACTTTAGAAAGGAAGAAAATCCAACATTGCTTACTTCCATATCTTTGGTTGTCGATGTTTTGTTTTAAATAATGGTAAAGATAAGTTGGATAAATTCGATGCTAAATCAGATGAAGCAATTTTTTTTGGTTATTCTTTCTCTAGTAAAGCCATAGAAGAATCAATACATGTTGTCTTTGATGAAGTTAATGATCTTCCAACAAGGAAGAGAGAAGATATTGATGATGCGGTCAAATTATTGAAGGTATGAATGAGCTCACTATAAAGAAGTTATCAATCCAAAATGACAAGGTACTTAAAAATAAAAAGGAGGATGAAGATGCAGCAAGAACAATCTAAAGATTCAAATGACCTTCCAAAAGTATGGAGGTATGTTCACAATCATCCCAAAGAACTTATCATTGGTGATCCTACACATGGGATAAGAACTCAATCCTCACTAAGAGATGTAAATAATTATTTTACTTTTGGCTCTCATTTTGAAACAAAAACTATTGATGAAGCTGAAAAAGATCATAATTGGATAAATGCAATGCAAGAAGAACTTAATCAATTTAAAAGGAATAATATATAGATCCTAGTTGAAAGATCAAAAAATTATCCTATAATTAGAATAAAATGGATATTTAGAAATAAATTAGATAAAAATAAAAATGTCATAAGAAATAAAGTAAGATTAATAGCGAAAAGGTATAACCAACAAGAAGAAATTGATTTTGATGAGACTTTTGCACCCATTGCTAGACTAGAAACTATAAGACTCTTATTTGCTTATGCATATTTTATAAACTTCAAATTATTTCAAATGGATATAAAAAGTACTTTTTTAAATGGATTCATTATAGAAAATGTATATGTAGAGCAGCCTCCTAGTTTTGAAAATCATACTTTCCAAAATCATGTTTTTAAATTAAATAAAGCTTTATATGGTTTAAAACAAGCTCCTAGAGCTTGGTATGAAAGATTAAGCAAATTCTTCCTAGAAAATAGTTTTACTAAAAAAAAAGTAGATACAACTCTTTTTATAAAAAGAAAGATTGATGACATTCTTGTGATACAAATATATGTTGATGATATCATCTTTGGATCCATTAATGAAACTTTATGCCAATATTTTGCCAAGCTCATGTAGAAAAAGTTCGAGATGAACATGATGGGAGAACTCACTTTCTTCCTTAGACTCCAAATTAAGCAGTCTAAAGATGAGATCTTCATAAGCCAAAGCAAGTATATAAAGAAACTATTAAAAAGATTTGGAATGAAGACATCTAAATGCATTGGCATACCTATGAGTCCTTCATGTAAGCTTGACAAAGATAAAAATAGTAAGAGTGTTGATTTAAAGCTTTACAGAGGCATGATAGAATCTTTGTTATATCTTACTACTAGTAGGCCTGATATCATGTTCAGTGTTTGTATGTGTGTAAGATTTCAATCCAATCCTAAAGAATCTCACTTAAATGCTGTTAAAAGAATCGTGAAATATTTAAATGGAACTCAAACTTTAGGCTTATGGTTTTTCAAACAATCATCCATAAATTTGATAGGATACTCAGATGCAAATTTTGCAGGGTGTAAATTAGATAGAAAAAATATTAGTGGAATGTGCCAATTTCTCGATGTAAACTTAATCTCTTGGTTTAGTAAGAAACAAAATTCGGTGACATTATTTATGGTCGAGGTTAAATACATTACAGTCGAAAGTTGTTGTGCTCAAATATTATGGATTAAGCAACAACTCAAAGATTTTTGAGTAAAACTTAATAACATTCCCATAAAATGTGATAATACTAGTGCCATCAACTTAACTAAAAATCCAATCCAACATTCTAGGTCAAAACACATAGAAATTAGACATCATTTTATAAGAAAGCATGTGCAAAATAATGATGTATTGATTGACTTTATTTGCTCTGAGAAATAATTAACGAACATCTTTACAAAACCTTTAAATGAAGATAAATTTTGTGAAATTAGAAGGAAGTTAGGTATTTTGGATCCTCTATCTTAAAGATCTCAAGTAGTCTTTCTCAAAATCACCCTATCAATGAACCTTTTAAAATAGAATCCACTCATTCCCCTTATCAAAAATTTCTTGATTCTCACTTTTGATCCTTGTTTTATTCAAAAAGATGCAAAATTGAATATTTGATTTGGATGGGCGCCCTACGTCCTAAGGGACACCCCTTAGGGTTTTTCGGTCTTTTTTTTATTTTTTCTCTTCAGCTTTAAGGGAAAGGGGTGCTATTCAACTCCCCATTTTCTGCAGGTCGCTTCCTTCTCTTCCTTCACTCAAGCACTCATCTCCTCTCTCCCACCGAACCTATTCCTGCCAAAATTCCTCCGTAACCACCTTCCAAACTGCACCAAACCTCCTCCAAAGTGAACTCCCAACGGTTCTCTATCCCTTCCCTCTCCTATTCTCACTATTTCTCTTCTATCTTTCAACCTACCACAGGCTCTAATCTTCAACCGAACCCAAGTTCCTCTTGGAAAATCCACTCTCTCCGATAAATCGATCTCATCCCTGATCCTTCCTCACTCGTTCCACCATTATCCTGCTATTGTTCCCACTGCTACTCGATAAATGTCTCCATGGATGAAGCTTCCTCAGTGCTGGAAGTCCACCCACAGACTAGAGAAAAAATAGAGGAAGAAGAAGAAGGCCAATTTGGCTCCTGACCCAGCACCTGTTCCGGCACCCTCTCCTTCTTCGGTAACTCCTAGCAAGAAACCCCTTTTCGGTAGAAAGATTACTCTGGGAAGAAATATTGATTTTCATTTTTTAGAAAAAGATGGATTTTTATTTGGTGAAAAGATAAAATCTTTGAGTTGGGATTCGTTATGCACTTTGAAAGAAATAATTTTCATTGATTTGGTTCTGAAATTTTATCAAAATTTTATATTTTCTGATGGAAAAATAAGATCATTAGTTAAGAGTGTCGTGGTAGAGTTTGATGCTCGACAGTTAGGCTTTCTCATCCATTTGCCTTATGAGGGATCTATGTTAGATAGATTATTGAACAAAGAAGAAGAGCTAAGATCTGTTTTACAAAAGGATGAAGTTAGTGGGATTGAAAAATTGGATGCTACTAGAGACCTCAGTATAGAAATGAGGGTACTCCATCACATTGTGTACATCATTTTCTTTCCTAAAGCTGGTAGGTTTGACTTTGTATCTAGTAGGGATCTATGTATTATGCATCATATTATGTGTGAAATTTCTCTAAACTTACCAGCCCTGATGATTGATGCCAGGCGAGAGGCAGTGAGTAGATTAAAAGCTCCTTTACTTTACGGCATGGCACTTACTAGGATTTATAGGAGCTTTAAAATAGATTTTGAGGGGGAGGCTGCCACCCACTTAGTCCATACTGACACCTATAATACAAATTCCTTGCATCGTATGGGTTACATTCGAGTTGATGATCAATGGACTAGAGGTGGTAGAGTAGCTAAGGAGGAGGAGGACAGAATAGAGGAGGAGAGACGGTCTTCACCTCCTCATGATTGTAGGACATCTCCTGACATTCATTTTGTGTCTAATCATGAGGCTGATCCCTCGACATCTGTTAGGAGCAATGCACCTATACCACCATCTGTGAGCAGAGATACAGCCATTAGATTTAAAGTTGGTCAGCTTAGGATGATTGCTGACCTTCTATCAAAGCCGATTATTGACCTTGTATCTCAACAGATCATCAATTCTATATCTCAACAGATTGCTGATTGTGTATCACAGTAGGTTGCCTATCGTCTGTCTCAGTAGATAGCCAGTAGGGGCACCACCGAATTTGCTCAGGAGAAGAGATCCCAGCCTGACCCACCACCTGATCGATTGATAGTTCCTCATGTCACTACACTCTTTTAGATGCTCACTGCTCAGTCTGCTCGCCTTGAGGAGCTCGAGGGATCAGTATTGAGATTGACTGGCAAGGTCTTGAATTTACAGCGATAGGTGATGGGGTTGGGGATCCCTCGATCGGGAGAGTTTGTCCCTTTGATTTTTGTTTTATCGACAGAGGGTGACAATCTTTGCAGTGCACTAGAGGCAAAGATTTAGTTCTTGAGGGATGAGGTGAGAGGTTCTAGTGAGGATATCTCTACTACTATTGGTATTCTCATGCAGTCCTTATCGAGAGCAGTGGGACAGCTTGACTCCATTTGACTCATTCTCCTATCCCAGACCTCATCTTTCTTCGCAATCGGACCCTCTCGCTCTCCTGTTCGTGCCATTCCTGCTCGTGCCGCCTCTTCTCTTGCCAGTACTTCTACCCATGGCCGAGACAGACGTGGTTGAGGACGTGTCCCTAGATTTGATCCTGATACCCCTCATCGTATCTCAGACTCTCCTTCTGATTCTGATGCCTTCAGCCATGATATTTATTAGATCTAGTATAGTCAGACTTATGTATTTAGGATCTAGCTAGGCCTTTGTTCATTTTGGTTGTTTGGTTGTCATGGATGTTGTATTTTTTGTTTATCTATGTTCTGTATACATTGAAGGCCTATAACTTATACTTGAATGAATATTGTACCTTGACACTGGTTTGGATGATATGGTTAATATGACTCTTGTTATCTTTTGGATATATATATATGATGCCTATGAATGCAATGAATCATGTACCTTGTGCAATTCAAATAATCTTGTATGTCTATAACTTATAATTTTGGTTTACAAATGTTATCTATACTCATAATGGAATGTTCATTCAGCAACAAAATATAGAAAATTTGTTGAGTGGGAGTTCATTTTTTTTTATGTTTGATGATGTCCAGAAAGGGAAGAGGTAAAGAGGGAGAGGTATCATTCATTGAAAAATATTAGCATATTGTGCATGCAAATAGTATAAGCAAATTAAAAGTTAAGCAAATTATTAGGGCAACCAATTTTCACAGTTTTTTTAAAATCTTTGTTATGATTCTATTGAGGGCATGTTTTCTTTTCTACATCCTATATGTCAAAAATTGCTAATTTTTCATGAAAAATAAAATATATATATAAAATAACAATCTAAATTATGTGCATTTGAACTCATCACTTACATATATCTATTTTTGAGCTTCTTAACTTAAAATGATATCTCTCGATTCAATATCAAATTCACTTTATTTTTGCTTATACTCAATTATTTTGTCATCATCAAAAAGAAAAAGATTGCTACCCCTAGAAATAATTTTGATGAGCACAAAACAATTAAGAGGGATACTAATAATTTCTATTCTTGGAGATATTTTCAAGAGTCATTTCAGGATTTTCAAAAATTTTTGTATTGCAAAAACTTGGTTAAAGATGGTCAAGTTGAAATTTACTTGAGTTGGAGCAAAAATTAAAGTTTTTCGAAAGCCTCAAGAACTTCCAAGATGATGTCGATTCATTTAGAGATAGTTCCAAATTGTTTGGAAGCTTAAAAGGAAAGACATGATGTTTTGGATAAAAGAGAACGACCCCTAGGTCGATCCTTTTTCTTTGGCAACTGGCACATAAGACCGGCATGTTGATTCTGAACTAGCATGCAAAAAGGGGCGATCTATGTAGCACCCCATGGAAAAAAGAACGACCTATGAGACACTCCCGTAGGTTCTATGCATAAAATGCAGAATGCAGACTTTCTCGCCTATTGCAAAAGGGTTCTTTGGCAACTGGCACATAAGACCGGCATGCTGATTCTGAACTAGCATGCAAAAAGGGGAGATCTATGTAGCACCCCATGGAAAAAAGAACGACCTATGAGACGCTCCCGTAGGTTCTATGCATAAAATGCAGAATGCAGACTTTCTCGCCTATTGCAAAAGGGGCAACCCATGAGACGCCCCTGAAGGAACTGCACAAAGCCACAAAAGTTTTTCTCGTCTGTGATGAAAGAGGCGACCTAAGAAGCACCCCTTACGATGGGATTTCTGCAACGACTATTTTTCTTCTCTGTTTGGTGCATTTAATTATTCCCAAATGATCTCTAAGAGCTATCAACGACTACTATTCATCTCTCAGCATTAAATGAGGGTTTAAAAGCTTTCAAAAAGAAAGAAAATCATTAAAAAAATCAAGTGAATATTTAGCTCAAAGAAAACTCAGCCCTAGCTAAGAGAAGCATTGATTTCAAGCTCAACCACTTCTCCTACATGCATTCAAGTCTTCAATCTCTTTGAGAAAGTTCTTAAAAGCTTTCTCCAATTTGTGTAAAGATTTCTTAAAGCTTTATTGCACTCATTAAGAAGCTAAGTATAATGAACGTGTATACTTTCTTCACTCTATTTTACTATTTTGGGGGCCAAGCTTTTGGAGATTTTCAAAGCTTGAGAAGGTTGATTCGAACCTTGAATCGGATTATTTTGGATTGGCTTGTACTTGAAAAATAAGTTTGCTAGCTTAGAATAGCTAGAGTCGGAGGATTCAACGTTGTATTCGTTTGAATATGTTAGTAGATTAAATTTTCAAGTAGGAGCTTGAGAAATGGATGCAGATGCAAGGTTGGCACCGAACCACTATAAATCATTTTGCTTGTTCTATCCTCTCTTCTTTCTCTTCACTTGCTCTATTGTGCTTAATTCTTTTTTATTAAATTAGGCTCTTACATCTTACTTGTCTAACTCACCTCACTTCACTTAAAACTTCAAAGCACATATTGCAATTCTATTTTTAAGTTTAATTTTTGAGAAGAAACCCAATTCACCCCCTCTTGGGTTGCATAGCTGGACAACAGACTTTTTTTGTTGGTACCCTTCGGCATTGCGGGTCGTTGGTGGTGCCCAACTCTAGCTACATTAGTACCTTCCCAGAGTTTTGTGGCAACAGTTTCCATTCTCCTTGCCAATGGATTTTTCATCTTGTAGTCGTCCAATGGATTTTTCATCTTCAACACAGCAGTTTTCTACAGCCTAATTTTCAGCAACATCATCCTCTCCTCGTAGATATCAAGGCCATCATATTTTTTCTGAACTTCTTTATGTCCTCCGATATCTTTAGAGAAGGCAGTCCGTTGGTTGATATATTGGTGCAATTCCTTGACGATGGTGATTTCTCATCCACCTCCCTCTTGCATCATGAAATCAGATCTCTTGTTCTGGCGGATAGAGTAGGAGTACAATTTCCTCATTTTTAGTTATTTTTTCCTTCTTTGGTCTTCACCCCCTGATGCTGTTAAAAGAAGAAAAAAAAGAAAAGGAAGTCCAAAGTGCATGTTAGCTCGTGTTCTTCTACTGAACCTGCTTCTTACCAGAAGCTCTCCACAATGATCCACGCTTGTAACGAACTGATTTTTCAAATGCAAAACCTGCCCTTTTAATGGCGATGTGTGCCGGAGATTGATCCACATCACCATTAAATTTTTGTCCAGAACAGATCTGGATCTTCAAAAATCTGCTAGAACAAACCCGAGCCATCTAAATTATTATCTTGGTTTGATATAAAATGCATCCAACCCGGTTCATTAACCCAGTCCAACTTGTTATAGTTAAAATTTCCTTCCACCCAAACATGGAAAGGAGGAAATAACTTTGTGAATAGTTACCGTCGGCCATCCATGAAACCATGTTCATTAGGGGAGCGGGCTGTTTCTGTCACACGAAAGAATGACTAACCTTCCTTCACAGGAAATCATCGTTGGATCATCCACCACACAGATCTCAAAGAACTGCAAAGTCTTTCATCCATCCATTGGCACAGCTCTCAAAGCATGCAGCTGATGATCCAACGGTGGTTTCGCGTGGATGGTATGTTAATCGTTCTTTCCTGGGAAAGATACACGCCTGTCCCGTTCGTTGGGTCTACCCCTTCTCTCCAAACTCCTAGTAGAAATAGAGATTAACTGCATTACAGGAATCAGGATTTCAGTTCTCTTCACTAATGGCAAGATAGAGGTTTTGGTGTTCGATAATTGGTTCATTCCTTCTTACATCTCTAGCCTTCCTTTGCCCTTGTCCTTAGCTCTCTCTCTCTCTCTCTCTTACACCACCCCCACCCCACCCCCACCCACCCCACAAAAAAAAAAAAAAAAACTTTTCGCACTTCTGTGATGACCAGTGTCACTTTTCAACCACATCCCATGCACTTGGTCTGGTAGCTGCTTGGGATGATATATCAATACCTTCAGCAATTCTCCATGGTCATGCCATGCACGGAAACAATTGGAAAGAACGCCGCTGTATCACCTTCAAGTCCTTGACTATTCATGACAAAGTAAGGTAATACGTATAAACAAACAAATAAAAGATTTTTGTGGACCTCAAGCATCATGTTTGTACTTCAAATATATGTGCAGGAAGATTGTGCCAAATTATTTTTTAATTGAATGGATTTGAATGTTATGGAAGCTTCAACTTTATTACTTTGAGTTTCAATTTTCCTCCGCACAAATGAGGATGGTATATATGATGATGCTAATATAAGCCAACAGCTGTAGCTTTCCATGTGACTCTTGATAGGTTTTGGGCACATTCATGTGCAAAAGAATTGATGGATGTGGCTGTTTCTAAGGAAGCACCGACAAATATATGATCCAAGATGCAATTAATCCTTGAATTGTTAAGCAATAAATTAGATAGAAAAAGAACTAAGATGTTTGATCTTGAAAAAAAGATTTTACATCACAATATATCAGTTATCTCGGAGGGGGCCAATACCAAGACAAATGAAGATCAAAATTTGTCTCGACCAATGTATCTCTATCAAGATCAAAATGATTCACAAGTTATTTTTTGGTAATATTTATATATATAATATATAGAGATTATGAAATAATAATTACCAAATAACATAAAAATTACAGAAATAATTATTCTTTATCTATTATTTAGTAAATATAATATCATTAAATTAATCACTTAATAAAGTAAAAGGGATTATAAACTAATAAATTTACAGAATTAAAGGGATTACAATGGTTTAAAAAATTCAATAATTGACAATGAACTTTTAAAACAGTGTAACATTGATAATTACAATAACATGATCAAACTTATACCAAAGTATTGAACATGCAATGAATTACATAGAGTCCTAATAAAATATATTGTTAAAATAAATATGGATAAAATATTAACCATTGAGATACATATATGAAATTATTTAATTAATATAATAATTTAAATACTTAAATTGATATAATTTTAAAATGAAACATAAATAATTATCGTACATTTCATATGTCAAATAAAACTATTTTAATTCATGGTTATTACTTTACATTAGGAAATGTAAGAAAAGTTGCATCTTTGTTCACTTTAGCATAAACTAGCATTTTGCACATGAGATGCACATGAAACAAAAAGAATATTCTACATAAAAATATTTTTTAGAATAATAAAATGAATTTATATTTTTAATATATGAATCTATTTGATTATAGAAGCTTATTTATAATCAAAAAGAGTTTTGAATAAGTGAAGCCTCTAACCGAAGAAGGTGAATTAGAACATTTTTATTTGTGTAGGATTTTCGCAGAGATATATTTTAGCAAAAGATTGAGGAAAGAAGAGCCTAGTTTGTTTGAAATTGATGAGTTGGAATGCTTGATTTTTCTATGATTTTTTTATAGAAATTTTCTTTAATTTTGAGTGTGTAAAGCTTCCTCTCTCCTGTCCAATCAATACGTATAGAGATACGAAGATATACAAATCTATTATAAATATATAAAACAATACTCTATAGAGGAGTATCATGGTGCATGTTGTCACTTTAGCATCTCAGATGATTTTAGTTATACCTCATAGATTATTATTTTATTATTATTAGTTTAAAATATTATTTTTAAATAATAATAAAATAATATTTAAAAAAATTAAAAAAATAATATTTTAAAAATAAAAGTAGGAAAGGGACATATTGGCCAACTATGTAATCCAAGAGGAGGGGGGTGAATTAAATTTTTAAAATTTTAAAACTAATTTAAAATTTCCAAGATTATGTAATGATATGTAAGTTATATGTAGTAGGTAATTTAAGTAAGGTAAAAAGATAAATAGTAAGAGAGCAAGTATTTAACAAAATAAAGATGGAGAGAGAGCAAGCACACTATAAATAATTAAGATTTATAGTGGTTCGGTGCCAATCTTGCACCTACATCCACTTTTCAAACTCCTACTTGAAAATTTAAATCCACTAAATATATTTATTGGAGATAAACCTCGCTCCCATCAAAGTCCAGCCTGATATTTAGCCTAATGCAGCTGGTAATCACGAAAGAGCTTCGATCGAAAATTTTCTCCTCAACGATCGAATCCCACCCGATCTTCTTCAGCAGTCGAACTCATTCAGTGGCCGAACTCCTCCAACTGAACTTCGAACTCAATCAAACTTTTCCACCGATCGAACTCATTTAGTGGCTGAACTCCTCCAACTGAACTCCGAATCCAATCGAATTTCTCCAGCAATCGAATTCCTTCCGGACTCCTCCAGCAGTCGGACTTCTATGGGAGCCAAACTTCTTCCAAATTTCTTCTCCAGTCGGGCTTTTACGAGAATCGAACTTCTTTCAGACTCCTCTAGCAGTCGAACTTCTTTCAAATTTCTCCTTCAGTCGGACTTCTATGGAAGCCGAACTCCTTTCGAACTCCTCCAGTAGTCAGACTTCTATAGGAGCCGAACTCCTTTCTAGATTTCTTCTCTAATCGGACTTCTACGAGAGCCGAACTTCTTCCGAACTCCTTCAGTAGTCGAACTTCTATGGGAGCCGAACTCTTTTCAGATTCCTCCTCCAATCGGGCTTTTATGGAAGTCAAACTTCTTTCGGACTCCTCCAACAGTCGGGCTTCTACAGGAGCCGAACTTCTTCCAAACTCCTCCAGTAGTTGGGCTTCTATATAGGAGCCAAAACTTCTTTCGAACTCCTCCAGCAGTCAAACTTCTATGGGAGCCAAACTCCTTTCGGACTCCTCCAATCGGGCTTCTACGAAAGCCAAACTCTTTTCAGACTCCTCCAGCAGTTGGACTTCTACGGAAGCCGAACTCCTTCTGGACTCCTCCAACAGTCGGACTTCTATGGGAGCCAAATTCTTTCAGATTTCTTCTTCAGTCAGATTTCTACAAAAGTCGAACTCCTTCCAGACTATTTCTTCAGACAAATTTCTACAGACGATCCCACTATTGAACTATTATAATTATCATTTATCATGATAATTATGATTGTTATTTATCAAAACAATCATGATTGGCATTTATCAGGATGATTATGATGGACATTTATCAGAATGGTTACGACGGTCATTTATCAAGACAGTTACAACAAGCTCCATCTACAAAAAGAGACCCTCTAGATACATTTTCTCTAAGCTTTCTTTTTCTTTCCGAAACTCTACCGAACTCCTCTCTGAGCACTCCATTTCTGTTGGTCAGAATAACTAACTTGACCGTCGAAGAATCCTACCAGAGCCACCACCACCAACTTCAGACGAAACTTTATTTTGTAGGTCACCGACGGCAACCTCGTCTTCTTCGACTCCAGCTCGATCCGACATCAATCAAATTCTACACCAATAGAATTGATGCTAGATGAAGAATCTCTATTCCTTAGGCTCCTTTGATCTTAAAGGAGTGCTTAGCAGCAATCTCTCTTCTTTCTCTTTAGAGTTCTTTCCAGAAAAATGCCTCCCAAGAAAGCTTCGATCCAACGATCAACGACCTCTGTAGTCAGATCCCATCTAAATACAACCATTCCAACTCGATAACTCAAGCACCACCTGCAGCCATGGTGGATGTGGAGCAGTTCAACCTACTAGTCCAGCAGGTTCGTGGCCTCACGGATGCGATGCAGGCCATACATTGATAGGCTCTGGTACCAGTTCGATTGAAGCAAGCTTCTTCGGAGCCCCGTGATCTGATCTAGAAATGGTCGATCTCGGCTATCCAACCTTTGGTCTTCGAAAAGGAGAAGCAGAGAATGGAAGACCCATGCTCGAACCATGACTCGACTCAGGGGGAAGCTTCATGCCCGTTCCACCAAAAAATCCTGAAGATTAACGATCGAGAAGATCTCCTGGATCAAAGGCTTTTAGAAATGAGCCGACGAATTAAAGAGCTCCGTCATACTCCTTCTCATACAGTAATGATATTCGCACGATCCTTCTTTTTCTCAGAGGATCATGCAGGAACCAATCCCGTCGAACTTCAAGCTCCCACAGTTCGAGAGTTATGATGGAACCTTCGATCTGGTCGATCACCTAGAGTCCTTTCGAACAATGATGTTGGTCCACGATACATCAGACACTATTTTGTGTTGAACTTTTCTGTCCACCCTCAAGGAAGCAGTCAGGAACTGATACTCGGCACTTGAGCTGGGTACCATCTTTTTCTTTGATCAGATGAGCCATCAGTTCGTGGCTCATTTCATAAGCAGCCGATGTCCGCACCGAGATTCAAATTTTCTGATGAATATCAAGCAGAAGGAGGGAGAATCCATCCAGACTTATGTCACCCAATTTAATATCGCTGCATTGGAGGTCCGAAACCTGGACCAATCAGTTGCAATGGCCACACTTAAGAGCGACCTCCAGAAGAATGATTTGCTATTCTTCCTGAAGAAGAAGTACCCTAGAAACTTTACCGATCTGCTAGCTCAGATTGAAGGTTACGCCCGAGCTAAAGAGGCCTTCAAGGCCATGGATGATGAAGCCTTTGGTAAGCGATGAATCGGCGAGCCAAGCGGACCCACTGAGGAAGGAAAGTCGAGCGAAGCTAGGCCGCACTCTCGAACTTCCTCTGGATGAAAGCAAGTCCGAACTCCCCTCGGGCTCGAAGGCAGGGAAGCCCAGATAGAAGGGCATGGCGAGGTTCTCCCCAACGAAGATTTCACAACTATGCCTCCCTCAATGCTCCGAAAACTCAAGTGCCTATGGAAATCATGGAGCAACTGCCGAGACTGGAAAGGATGTGCTCTCATCCTAGCAAGCACAATCCTAATAAGTTCTATCTTTATCATCGTGATCACGGTCATGATACTGAGGAGTATATCCAACTTCAAGATGAGATCGAGAAGCTCATCAGGCGAGGTAGGTTAGGTCGATTCCTACGGCGATGGTCTGAAGGAAGGAAAGATCGACCGAGGGCATTACCGCAGCCTGAGCCACCAAGGGAGAAGGATCAACAAAGAGATCAGCCATCTCTCGACATCATCAATACGATCTTACGGGGACTTCGGCAAAGAGAGGCTAGCGGATCCGAGGGATCGATGAAGAGATGGAGGACTGAAGAATTCATAACCTTCACTAAGGCAGACACTTAGAGGGTCCAATTCCACCATAATGATGTGGTTGTAATCTCTTTAAATTTTGTCAATTACGATGTACGCCGCATTTTAGGTTCCAACTTGGGGGACGAGGTTCGAAAATAACTCATCACCTTTCTTAGAAAGAATGTGGACGTCTTCGCCTAGGCTCCAGCAGATATGCCAAGAATTGATGTCGAAGTTATGGAACATCGACTGACCATTGATCCGAAGTATCGATCAATAAAAGAGAAACTATGCAGCCACACCCCAAAGAGGCAAAAAGCAATTATGGAAGAAGTAGGAAAGCTCCTTAAAGCTGGGTTCATCTAGAAAGTTAACTATCCGACCTGGGTCTCAAATGTGGTTCTTATCAAAAAGACAAAAAACAAGTGGAGGATGTGTATAGACTTCAAAAAGCTGAACAAAGTCTGCCCAAAAGATAGCTACCCTCTTCCTAGGATTGATCAACTGGTAGACGCAACCTCGGGCCATGAGCTCCTCACCTTTATGGATGCTTTCTTCGGTTATACGTAGATATGGATGGCACCAGAGGACGAGGAGAAAATTACTTTTGTTACTAATTATAGTCTTTATTGTTATAGAATTATGTTCTTTGGGTTCAAGAATGTAGGGACTACGTACCAGCACCTGATCAACAAAATCTTCAAGAAGCAGATCAACCATAATATGGAAGTATATGTGGATGACATGCTCATCAAAAGCTGAGCTTTTATAAACCACCTTGTCGATCTTGAAGAGACCTTCAGTGCACTCAGAAAGCATAAGATGAAGCTGAACCTGATCAAGTGCACCTTTGGTGTGACCTCTGAAAAGTTTCTAGGATTTATGGTGTTGAGGCATGGGATTGAAGCAAATTCTGAGAAAATTTGAGCCATTCAAGAGATGACCACTCCAAAGATAATCAAAGAAGTTTAGCACTTGACTGAAAAAGTGGCATCCCTAAATCACTTTGTCTCGAGATCGGTCGAGCGATTAATGTCCTTGTTCCAAGTTCTCAAGCAACCAAAGAATTTCTGCTGGACGACGGAGTACCAACGGGCATTTGAGGAGCTCAAAAACTACCTCGGCTCACCCCCACTACTGATGAAGTTCGAACCTAGAGAAAAATTATTTTTGTACCTAGCGATCTTTCCGGTGGTCTTGGCAACAGTCCTAATCAAGGAGAAAGCGAAGATACAGCGATCGATTTACTATATAAGCTGGATCTTAAGGGATGCAGAGATCAGGTATTCTAAGCTAAAAAAATTGGTTTACTCTCTTCTAATTGCTGCCAGAAGGCTCCAACCTTACTTTCAAGAGGACACCATAGTGGTCCTTATGGATCAACCAATAAAGGTAGTCCTTCAATAAATGGACGCTTTCGGGAGAATCGCAAAATTGGCAATCGAGCTCATGAAATTTGATATTAATTATTGACCTCGGTCATCGATCAAAGCTCAGATATTAGTAGATTTTGTAGTGGAGTGTACCATTCTCGATGATGTCGAGCTTAAGCAGAATGAGATCGGGGCTCTACTGTCGCAACCGAACCTTCCTAAAGAGACAGTCGACCTTTTCGAAGATTTTTGGGCTCTATACGTGGATGGTTCGTCCAACTCTACTGGAGCAGATGCAGAGTTGGTCTTGTCAGCTCCGAGGGAGTCATCGTCGAGTATGCACTATGCTTCAAATTTTCTATGACTAATAACGGGGCCGAGTATGAAGCGCTGATCACCGAATTAAAAATTATAAGAGAATTAAGAGTAGATCGGCTTCAAGTCTACAACGATTCTTAATTAGTGGTTGGCCAAGTTAGTGGCAACTATGAAGTGCGAGAGAAAAGTATGATGACATACCTTGAGAAAATAAAAAACTTGACTCCAGCCTTTAGCTGTCTCGACATTCGATAGATTTCGAGAGCAGAAAATATGAGAGCCGACCTCCTCTCTAAGTTGGCCACTTCAGCTCCAACCGAACTGTCCAAAGAAGTATTTTTTAAGACCCTGAAGTGCCCAAGCTCAGAGGAATCGTAAGTCGTTTTACAGATAGAACTTGAGCCAAGCTGAATCGATCCGTTGGTTGCCTACCTCAAGGAGGGAGTCCTTCCTCATGACCCGAAAGAAGCTCGAAACTCAAGAATTAAGCCATTCGGTATGTTTTGTACGAGGGCAGATTGTATAAGAGATCGTATTCGCTGCCGCTGTTGAGATGTCTCCGACCTTCAGAAGCCGATTTCACATTATAAGAAGTGCACGAGAAAATCTGTGAAAGTCATGTAGGAGCCAGGTCCCTATCGTAAAAGCTACTTCGGCAAGGGTACTATTGGCCAATCTTATACCATGATTTTATGGAGTATGTTAGAAAATATGACCGATGTCAGAAGAATGCGAGCATACAAAGACGGTCGGCCTCCAAGCTTACTCCGCTAAGTGCACCATGGCCATTTGCGTAGTGGGGAATGGACATACTTGGCACTTTTCTGATGACATCCGGGCAACGAAAGTTTCTCCTGGTCGTGATCGACTACTTCACCAAATGGGTCGAAGCCAAACCTCTAGCCAAAATTATCGAGGCCAAGGTGCAAGACCATCTGAAAGTCAATAGTCTATTGATTTAGTCTGCCCCAAACCCTCATAACTGATAACGGGTGATAATTCACCAAGACAAGGTTCATCAAATTCTGTGAAGATCTAAACATCTTCCACCACTTCACATCGGTAGCTCACCCATAGGCAAATGGAGAAGTTGAAGTGACCAATCGGACTCTACTGTAAGGCATCAAGATAAGGCTCGAATGAGCAAACGAGGCCTGGATGGACAAGCTCTACTATGTCTTTTAGGCATACCAAACTACTCAAAGGCTGCCAACCAGGAAAACACCATTCGTCTTGGCCTTTGGAATAGAGGCAGTCATCCCGGTCGAACTTAAGCTCCCATCAGCATGGGTCATAGCCTTCAATGAGTAGCACAACCCATAGAACCTCAGAGTCAACCTCGATCTACTGAAAGAAAAAAGAAAGAAAGCCCAGGTTCGGACGGTGGCCTACAGACGAAAGGTGGCCCGGTACTATAACTCCAGAGTCAGAAGTAAAACACTCAGAGTGAGGGACTTAGTGCTTCAGCGAGTCACCGTCTCTCAACCTCAAAGCCAGAAAAAGCTTGCCCCAAATTGGATAGGTCCATATGAGGTGGTGGAGGTCGTCTGGCCTGAAACTTATCGTCTAAAGGAACTCGAAGGAATAATTCTCCCACGATCTTGGAACTCAGAAAATCTGAGGATGTACTATCAGTAATTTTTTCATAATTAAACTCTTTCATTTCAACATTATTATTTCTTGGTGCAAAAGTTATGTGATGACAGAAAAGAAGAAATTAGAAGTGGTCGTGTTAGGAACAGGAGGAGAACCTCATCCTAACATGAGCAAAGTTGAAGACCTCGTTTATTTTAAACGAGATAGAGGAAGAGGCCCTAACAATGGCCCTTACATGCTCCCACAATCCATTAGAAACAGAAGAAGAACCTCATCCTAACGTGAGCAAAGTCGAAGACCTCATTCATTTTAGACAAGATGGGGGGAGAAGCCCTGACAACGGCCCTTATGTGCCCTCATAGCCCATTAGGAATAGAAGGAGAACCTCGTTCTACCGTGAGCAAAGTCAAAGACCTCATTCATTTTAGATGAGATGGGAGGAGAAGTTCTAACAGTAGCTCTTATATGCCCCTACAGCCTATTAGGAATAGGAGGAGAACCTCATCCTAACATGAGCAAAATTTGAAGATCTCGTTTATTTTAGATAAGATAGAGGGAGAAGCCCTGACAACGATCCGTATGTGCCCCCATAGTCCGTTAGGAGCAGGAGGAGAACCTCATCCTAACATGAGCAAAATCAAAGATCTTGCTCATTTTAGACGAGATGGAGGGAGAAGCCCTGATAACGGTCCTTATGTGCCCCCACGGTCCGTTAGAAATAGGAGGAGAACCTCGTCCTAACGTGAGCAAAGTCGAAGGCCTCGTTCAGTTTAGATGAGGTGAGAGGAGAGGCTCCGACAATGGCTCTATTATGCCCGAGCCTCAACTTCGACGTCAACCTTGGCTGGAGATAAGATCTTCCTCGAACGTCAACTTGAACTGGTGTAGAGCACTGAAGAGGACTTCAGCAGTCATCCTTTTTTGTACTCTCTTTCTTCGAGTTTTGAACTCAAAAGTAAGAGGACTATTATTGGGGATAAACCTCGCTCCCATCGAAGTCTAGCCTAGTGTTTAGCCTAATATAGCTGATAATCATGGATGAGTTTCGATCGAGAATTCTCTCCTCAGCGATCGAACCCCATCCAATCTCCTCCAGCGGTCGAACTCATTCAGCGGTCGAACTCCTCCAGCTAGACTCTGAATCCAATCAAACTTCTCCATCGATCGAACTCATTCAGTGGTCAAACTCCTTCAGCTAGACTTCAAATCCAATCGAACCTCCCCAATGGTCGAACTCCTTCTGGACTCCTCCAGCAGTCAGACTTCTATGGGAGCCAAACTTTTTCTAGATTCCTCCTCCAATCGAGCTTCTATGGGAGCCAAACTCCGTCCAGACTCCTTCACTAGTTGGGCTTCTATGGGAGCCAAACTCCTTCCGAACTCCTCCAACAGTTGGACTTCTACGGGAGCCAAATTTCTTCCGAATTCCTCCTCCAATCGGGCTTCTTATAGGAGCCGAACTTCTTTTCGAACTCCTCCAGTAGTCGGGCTTCTATGGGAGCCAAACTTCTTCCGGACTCCTCCAGTAGTCGAACTTCTATGGGAGCCGAACTCCTTTCGAATTCCTCCTCTAGTCGGGCTTCTATGGGAGCCAAACTTCTTTCAGACTCCTCCAGCAGTTAGGCTTCTATAGGAGCCAAACTTCTTCCAGACTCCTCCAACAGTCGGGCTTTTATGGGAGCCAAATTTCTTCCAGATTTTTCCTCCAGTCGGACTTCTACGGGAGTCGAACTCCTTCAGTAGTCGAACTTCTATGAAAATCGAACTCCTTTTCAACTCCTCCAGCAGTCAGACTTCTATGGGAGCCAAACTTTTTTTAGATTCCTCCTTCAATCGGGCTTCTATAGGAGCCAAACTTCTTTTGAACTCCTACAGCAGTCGAGCTTCTATGGGAGCCGAACTCCTTCCAGACTCCTCTAACAGTCGAACTTCTATGGGAGCCGAACTCCTTCCAAACTCCTTCAGTAGTCAGACTTCTATAGAAGCCAAACTCCTTCCAGACTCCTCCAATCAGGCTTCTATGGGAGCCAAACTTCTTCCGAATTTCTCCTTCAGTCGGACTTCTGTGAAAGTCGAACTTCTTTTAGACTATTCCTTCAGACGGATTCCTACAGGCGATCCCACTACTGAACAGCTATAATTATCATTTATCATGATAATTATGATTGTCATTTATCAGAATAATCATGATTGGCATTTATCAAGATGATTATGATGGGCATTTATCAGAACAGTTACGACGGTCATTTATCAGGACAATTACAACAAGCTCCGTCTATGAAAAGAAATCCTCCAAATACGTTTTCTCTAATCTTTTTTTTCTTTCCAAAACTCTGTCGAACTCCTCTCTGAGCACTCCATTTCTATTAGCTAAAATAACTAACTTGACCATCGGAGGATCCTACCAGAGCCACCACCACCAACTCTAGATGAAACTTTATTTTATAGATCATCGACGGTGACCTCGTCAACCAAATTTTGCACCAATAATATTCAAACTAAATACATCATTGAAAACCTCCAATCCTAGCTATCCTAAGCTAGAATACTTATTTTTTGGATACAAGCCAACCCAATACAATCCTATTCAAGGTTAGAATCAACCTTCCTAAGTTTTAGAACCCTTGCAAAACTTAAAACAATATGAAAATAGAGTATAAGAGTTATTGACAATGAAATACAAGTTTAGCTTCCTTAATGAGCAAATAAAACTTTAAGAACACTTTACACGACAAAGAAAGAAGCTTTTCTAATTTTTGTCAAGGTTCTTGGAGACTTTAATGAGCTCTTAAGGGGTTGGTAAACTTGAAATGAAAGCTTCTTACTTGGAGAGAGCTTTTTGCTTAGGACTGAAATGAATACTTGAATCTCTTGATCTTTTACCTCCTTTTTAAGCCTTTATATCTTCAATAAGTGTTAGAGAAAAATCTGGACAGGTTTAGAGCCATCGGAGGGCTTTAAATGCATATTAAATACAACCAAAATAAACTAAAAAATAGTCATTGTAGAGTTTTTCCATCGCAGGGGTCGACCCCTAGGTCATTCCATGCATAGGAATCGACCTCTATGATTGAAAAATAAAAAATGGCCATGTTCTGCATTTTTGATCTTTGAAATAGTAGAGGATGACCCCTAGATCGACCCCTAGCATAGGGGACGACCTAGGGATCGACCCCTGCAAGCATGCCAACCCAGAAATGCATGCCAATCAGCCCATTTTAGCAGGAATCGACCTAGGGGTCGATTCACAAGTTGACTCTTTTGCTAAAATCTAATTTTCTCCTAAAAACATATATTCAAAATTTATGAAACTATCTCCAATAAATCAAAAGTCTTCTAGGTTTGTTCTTAAGACTTCCAAAATAGATTTTTTTCAACTTTATAAAATTTATGATTTTGTCCCTTGCCATCTTTTTTCCTAATTTTCTTTCAAATTATACATCCAAAATTTATAAAACTATCTCTAATAGATCAAAAATCTTCTAGGCTTGTTATTGAGGCTTTCAAAACATATTTTCTTCAATTTTATAAAGTTTATGATTTTGTCCCTCCTCATCTTTCTTTAGTAAACTTGAAATTTCTTATTGAATTTGAAACACAATTGATCTTTCTCCAAGCCAGAATTATTAGTATCCCCTCAAATATTTTGTAATCATCAAAATCAATTCTTGGAGCAATAATCTTCTTTTTTTTGATGATGACAAAATATTTGAGTATAAGCAAAATAAGGCATGCATAGAACATTAAAGTAAAATAGTGTCATTAAGGATTTTGAGTTTAAAATTAAGATAATATATAAATATATTCAATTGATGTAAATTTTTAAGACATGAGCTTTATAATATCAAGACATAATGTCAATGCCTACAGGTAGATGATCATAGTGCATCCTTACCATAAAGGATAGAAAAATCATAGTATAAACCTCAATTTCTATAAAATGACTTAGTTCTTTTAGAAGAGAGATTAGGGGCTATAAAAAAAATTATCAATCATCAAGCATATAATTTTAACATCATCAATTAACAATTATTGTTTATACCAAACAACATATTTACTCTCCCTTTTTGACATCATCAATTAACAACTACTCTTTTCTTATTTTAAATAAAAATTTACTCCTCCTTTTATGATAAAATAAGATGTCAATGTTCAAAATACATAAGAGTTATAAGAGTCATACATCAAGTAAATAGTTCTAGCCAAAATATATAAAGATATGATATAAAATTTATATAAAGATTTTAGAAGTAGAAATAGTTAGCCATATAAGATAAGCATCACATACAATCAAAATTAGCCAACATATGTCATGAAGTAATTGACTAAAAATATGAATGCATACTTCATGAATATTCTTAATTTATCTTTAGTTCATTGCATATTTTTTATATACTCATTATACTATAATATCTCAATTCAAATGAATAAGTGTTAAAATTTCAAACATCAAATTATTGAGTATTTTAAGCATCAATTCATTAAGCATATACTTAACATTCTTCTTTTCATTTTTGATAACATTAAAAAACTTATAGAAAGAATTAAAAAAAAACCATCAAAATCAATAAGATGTAAGAGTGTATCAAATGAGAAATATATTAATTTAAAAAATAAAATCAAATGAATCATCTCCCTTTGAAAACTTATCTTTGGATTTAAAACATGCTTAAGACATTGCTTCTCTTTCAGAAATTTGCTTGAATTCAAATATCAAAGTTTGAATAAGTATAACTCTTTAATCAAATTTTTAAATATATACTTTTAAGTTTTAAGAGGAATGGAGCTTTTCAAAGTTTTAAACAAAGAAGTTAAGCATAACATATATATATATATATATATATAATCTTTATGCATCAAACAAATCATTGAAATATATCATCAAAATCAATCAAAATAAAAAAATATATCAAATTCAAAAAATTTTGATTTAATTTTAAGAGGATATTAAATTTAAACTTTTTGGGATATTTAATATAAAAATAAGCATGTTTGATATCAAATTTATATTAATATCATTTTCTCCCTTTCTAAAAGGTTTAAATTTAGATTTTTTATGTCAATATTGAGGGATAGAGATTTTCAAGATATTTTTGCATATTTGATACCAAGTAAAGTATGTCCGATGCCAAAATTTTATTTGATACTATTAATTTAGATTTTTAGTTTAATTTTAAAAAGTAGAGATTTTCAAATAAAGTAAGTATAACATTAAAAAAAATTTAACATCAATTTTAATATTTATTCTTTATTTTTCTCAAGAAGTTTCAAGCAATTAAACTTTAAAAAGGTATGCATTGAATGAGTATGAAAGATAGTATCAGAGCTAAAAATAATTTTATAAAGATCTTATATTGTACATTAAAAATTTTATAAATTTATTTCTAGGAGTAAGAAGAATTTTCAATTCAATTCAACTTCAAGAATATCAAGAATGTCCATGCAAATCAATATATGAATCAAATTTAAATTCATAAATAATTTTTAATAATGAAAATTAATTTGTTCATTTGATGCTACTTCAAATTAAGTAAATCAAATTTAATAACTACATGTAAGCGTAATTTGAGAAAACTATAAGGTACTTGATTGAGAGTCTAAATTAATTAAAGCAAATAAAAAATTATAAGATAAATGATTGAGAATTTGAAATCAATATTCAAATTTATTATATTTTCAATCAAATTAAATTAGTTAACTTAATCAATATCTCTCCTCCTGAATATTAGAAAATTTATTACATGATATTTTCTCCCATTCTTTTTCATAATTCTTATAGAATAGATTTTAACTTTTAAAATTATTCTTTCCTTTCAAGTTAAGCATATTTAATTATTATCATATTAATATTTAACTAATACTAATTTAACTTTTAAGCTCATATTTTTAAATTTAATTGATACAAATTTATTAATCATTTGATCTTTGGTATTTTCTTTTTTTTACTTTTGCAAATAAAGATATTTTAAAATTAAATAAGATTTTAAGAGAACAAGCATCAATTGAGTGAATTAAGTATTAAATTATGCATTCAATTCAAATAAACATAGTATTCACTCATGTAGATACTAATTTTTTTAAAAAAATTACTTTTCATTAACTTCAAAAGATGTTTACAATGATAACAAACATCTAAAAGTCTAAAAGTATGCCATGTAAATATACTTCTTAATTTGAATTAACAAAAATTTTAAGTTTTAAAAATTTGAATAATATAATCTTGAAAATACTTCTTTTTGCTTTGATATTAAAATAAATTATTCAAAAATGTATCACAAGAATTTATCTCAAAGATTATAATAGCAAGAATATAGTCATGAAAATTCATATTTGAGATGAAGTAACTATTCTTTTGCCAAAAGATAATATAATAAAATTCAAGATAAAAATATACTATTTGATATAAATTATGATACCAATAGATTATATAAACAAATCATAGAGAGACTTACTATTTAAATTTAGATCTTTTATTTCTTAAAAAATATTATCTAATTTAGTTCAGAAAAGATATAAAATTCTTTGAATTTATCTCAAAAGATATCATATAAACTATACAAAATCATATTCGAGATAAAATATTCTTTTCTTTTTATCAAAAGAATGCAATGGAGTGCAAGATAGAAAAATCTGTTTGATACAAATTATGAAACTTCACTTAAGGATGAATTCTTTGACACCAATATAAAATATGAATAAACAAAATCACATGAAAGCTCAAGTATGAGTGAACCAACAAATTAAGCAATAAATAAATGCCTATTAATGATTTTTCATGAGATTCAAAAATTATTTATCTATAATTTTTATTTAGAGTAAAATATTTTTTAAGATTTATTTTGATACCAATTAATTATTAAAAATCATGATAGGATCAAACTATACAAGATATGATTAAATAAAAAGTAAAATAGAAATAACTTTTCTAAAGCAAATCAAATAACTAGAACAACAAGAGTGCATAAATAGATCAAAATAAATTCACTTTTAATATTTTAATAATATTTTCTCTTATTCAATTTAAAATTATTTTTTTTACTTTTTATAATAAATGCTAGAAAACATGACTTTCTTAACTCACCTCCTATATCAAAAAATTAATTTTTCTTAATTCTTCTCCTATTTCTTTCAAATTAGGTATATTTAATTAATTTAAACAAGCAATCATTTCTCTCCTTTTGTTTTGCAAGCAAAATACATAAATTTTTATTAATTAGTCAATGATGATTACAAAGATAAAATCATGAAAGCATGCAAAATGTATGAGAGCTATGTCCTATATAGATGCCAAAAATAGATTGAAAGGATTACTAAAGCTATGAAAAAAAATTCTAAGATCTTAAGCAAGTATATATCAGGATAATCTTAAAATATAGATCTAGGCTAGGTAGAAGAAGAGTGTAGTCTAATATCTTCAAATGACTAGGCCTGGTAGCGAACATCCTCTCTCACTGCAGTGAGTGCCCGAATCAATCTCTCTAACTCATCTCTGATCAATGATAATGCCTCCATCTGATCTCATCTTATTTGGTATGTCTCTGATATGTACCTCTAAAGTTCTACACAGACTGACGCTACGATCTTGATCGTGAGTCTCTCAACAAATGCATCCTCATCCAGTCTATCAGATAATCATGAGCTAGTATCTGGATAGCTGGTTTATGAAAGTAAAGCTGTCTCTATTTATTTATACTGCTCTGCTGGCTTCTTATCCTACTATGTACTATAATATGCTCTACTATAGGAGTCTCATCATCATCATCTACTATAGCATGAGAGCTGGTATCCTTAATACCCTCAATCATCATATCGATCAAATATAAATCTTAAATATATAACTGCTTGAGATAATCGAAGGTGCTCCTACTAGTCTGTATATATGTAGTATATATGTAGCGTGCGTCCAATGCTATCAACATTTATCTTAATCTATAGATCTTTCACTTTGAAAACTAGACTTTCTCTTTCTTTGGGCAAAATGCTTCTAGAGTGCCATTGGAGAACAAGAAATATAAGATTAGAATAAAAATGGAGAGGAAAGGTCCGATTTTAGTAGAAGAGGGGTTTGAAAAGAATTACGATTTGAGAAAATTGATAATGGAATGATAGAGCCTCGAGATATTTTTAAATAGGAGAATTAATCCTAGAAAAAATAGATCGACTCCTACTAAATCAAGAGTCACCTCCTGAAGAGAGGTCGACTCCAATGAAACTTGAAGTTGGCTCCTCAAAGCTGAAAATAGTTCAAGCAGTTTTTGATTCAAGAAAATTTAATCAAGTTGAATAAGAATCTGTTGACCTAAAGATTGATTTTGATGATAACAAAGAGTTTTGAGTATAAGTTATAAAATCTAACGATATTTATGAGGATGTGCAGTTTCAAAATTCCAAGTGCTCATAATTTTTTTTCAAATATTTTTTGATATATTAATGAGGATAAAATTAAGTCAAAAAGGTAAGTCTAGTCTATAAATCAAATTAAAGAAGAAAGGATCACAAACAGTCTTTGACACGTATGGCACTTAAGCTGGATCGATCCAGTCTAGAACTGAGTCAATTAGTCTCAATAGAAGTAAAAGACAGAAAGCATAAAAAGTAAAATTTTTAAGATCGATGAGACTGAGTCGATCCAACTAAAAACTGAGACGATCCAGTGCGACTGAGCCGACCCAGTCAGAAACTAAGCCAGCCCAGTGACTATAATGGCTAGTTTTCAAAACTGTAGCTTTTTCATCCTATAAGATTTTCAACGATTATTTTCTCATCTTCAATGGCTAAAACATTTTCTGAAGATCTTCCAAATGTCAAGAAGTGATGAAAAACCTTAAGGATAAATAAGAAAATCTTTGGAGCATTAAAAATAGGTCTTGTAGAGCATATTGAATATTCTTTGAGAAAACTAAGGAGTGAACTAAAAAGAAAAGAGGAGTTATTTTTAGAATGATCCTTTGTCCTTCCACTATAAATTATCCTCAACCAAGTGAGAGCAAGAGTGAAGAGAATCAAGAAGCCTCATAATCTCTCAATCATTCAAGAAGAAGAAATCAAGTCTACAAGCAAAAACAACTTAGATTTTCTTCTATTGTACTTCAAAAGAGTTTGTTTTATTTTATATTCTTCTTTTTATTTCAAGTTTCTTAGGGTGAGAAACTTGAATTGATCCAAGCCTTGAGTTGGACATTTGTAGAGGTTTGATTGTTGAGCCAAGGTTAAAATCAATTGGGATTGATTGTTAGTCCAGAGAAAAATAATCACTGATGAGATTTTGATTGGTGATCCAGAAAAAATTAACTAGATTGATTGTGAGTCGAAAAAATAATCTTGTATGATTTTGGTTGGTGAGCCAGAAAAAATCAACTGAGTTTGATTATGAGCCCAAAAAATAATTGGACTGTAATTCTTGTTGAGAATTATAGTTGAATTCCTAAGTGGTTTACTTAGGGAGTGGACGTAGGTGCTAAATTTGGCACCGAACCATGATAAAATTTATGTATTTATGATTGTGTGCTTTACTCTATTACTTTTATTCACTACACATCACATAGTTTGATTCATTAAGCATTTAATTAGTTTAATTTATTCATATCTCAAGTTTATTACTCATTAGTCATTTAATTTTAGAAATATCCAATTCACCCTCCTTTTGGTAGCCATCCTTGGCCAACAACTGATATCAGAGCGGATGCTTTATTTTTTTTTATTCTAGAGTTAAAGATCTTATGGCTAATCCATTTAGTTTCTTGTTTAATGAAGGCCATTCCATAGATAGACCTCCATTATTAAATGGATCAAATTATAAATATTAGAAAGCTAGAATGAAAATTTTCATACAATCACGTGACTATGATTTATGAAAGATTATAATCAATGGCCCACATACATCCAATGCATTGATTAGTGATGAAGAAATAATCCAATTAAATACTAAGGCTTTAAATATGCTTTATTGTTCATTAGATATAAATGAGTTCAATCTAATTTTTTTCTATATTTTAGCAAAAAAAGTTTGAAAAAAATTGGAAACAACTTATGAGAGAGAAAGTCAAAAAAAATATCAAGCCCCTATGAAGAGAATGAAGCTCATCCCAATATATGCCTTATGGCTCATGAGGATAGAAAGAAAAAGAATAAAAAGAAACAAAGAAAAAAGAAAGCATCAATTAAGGTAGAGCAAAGCAAGAAAAGTAAAAATGAAAAAGAGAAAGAAAGTGCTATAAATTTTTGCCTCATGGCCAATGAAGATGAGATAAATTCTAAAACTTCTTCTCAATTTACATTCGATGAATTATATAAAGCCATCAATGATCTAATGGATGAATATAAAAAGTTAAAGCTAAAAAATAAAAAGCTTAAAAGTTTAAATATATCTTTATTTGAAGAAAAGAATAAGATTTTGATAGAAAAGATAACCTTTTGAAAAAAAAAATTATTGAATGAAGAAAAGAATAAGTTTGTAATTGAAAAAGATGAATTATTGAAGGAAAAGAAATCTTTGATTGAAGAAAATAAAAAATTATCAAAATCTGAGAAATTCTTAGTTGAAAAAAAAAGTTCTTGAAATTTGAAAATCTTTTTTTGAAAAAAATATAAAACTAAGAAAAAAATTTAAAAATTTAAAATCCATGCTTGAAAGATTTACACTTGGATCAAAAAAGCTTCAAGCAATATTGAACAATCGAAAAGCTATTTTTAATAATGTAGGAATTGACTATAATCTTTTAAGAAAATAAAAATTTATCAATAATATGTTCACTAGAGCTTCGCATAAAAATCATTCTATAGTTTGCTTCAAATGCAACCAAGTTGGCCATAAAATTTTAGATTATAATATTAAAAAAATTGGCCAAACTTTAATCAAATAAATTTAGATTCCAAAAGGAACCAAATGCTCTAACCTTCATGGACTCAAGATGACTTGAGTACCAAAAATTAAGAAGTGATTTTTGTAGGTATGCCAAGCATCCAATGAAATGAAAGGAGTAAATTCTTAAGAAATGGATGCTTAGGACTCAAAATGGATGGATGATGATACTTGATAAAAGCTAAACTTATTTTAACATCTCATCATCAATGATTATTAAAATTATTTTATTAAATTTATTAATAATATGATTTCTTGTCTTGAATATTTTAATGTATTATCAAAAATTATTATAATTAATAGATTTTGATGACTTCTCAATGCTTGCAATGATCTTACACTATGACTTGAATAATTTAACTTCAAAATCAATATAATTCTCTCTATGTATCATCTTAATTGATTAAGCATAAAATTTTTACTCTAAATTTAGCTTGTTAGATTGATTTTGATAATTTTATCATTGCTTAAAATGATCATACTCCATGAATAGAAAGTTTGATTTATCGAATGTATTAACTTTGATATTTGCTAATATGTATGCATATGATAACTCCTTTCATACTTTGATAAGTATGATTGATTTTGATGCTAGCAATAATTTAAATTTTTTAATTTTTAAATTAATATGCTCCCTTCTATATATTATGCTATGGAAGAAATGGTTTATCTTAAAATTTTGCATGATATCTTAAGCCTCCCCATATCAATTTTATAATTAATAAATTTAATTTTTTAAAAAATGCTTAATTGGGTGTGAATGTTTTAATTACTAAACTCATAAGAGAAACTAATTTTTAGCATTCCTTATAAGATGCTAAATTATCAAAATTTAAAAATACATATTGTTGGGAATAAATTTTGCTCATATCGAAGTCCAGCCTAATGCTTAGCCTAACACAACCGATAATCGCGGAAGAGCTTTAATCAGAAATTCTTTCTCCAACGGTCGAGCCCCATCCGATCTCCTCAAGCGGCCAAACACATTCAGTAGTCGAACTCCTCAGCGGTCGATCCCCAGTCGAACTCCTAGCGGTCGATCCCCAGCCGAACTCTCCAGCGGTCGAACTCCTTCTGGATCTCTCCTTCAGTCAGATTCCTTCAGGAGCCGAACTCTTTTCGGATCTCTCCTTCAATCAAGTTTCTTCAGGAGCCAAACTCCTTCTGGATCTTTCTTTCAGTCGGATTCCTCTAGGAATCGACCTCCTTCCGGATCTCTCCTTCGGTCGGATACTTTCAGGAGCCGAACTCCTTGGGGACTCCTCCTTCAGTCGGATTTCTACAAGAGCCGGACTTCTTTCGGATCTCTCCTTCGATCAATTTTCTCCAAGAGCCAAACTCCTTCCAGATCTCTCCTTCAGTCGGATACTTCTAGGAGTCAAACTCCTTCCAGACTCCTCATTCAATCGAATTTCTACAGGAGCTGAACTCCTTTCGGATCTCTCCTTTAGTCAAGTTCCTCCAGAAGCCAAACTCCTCCTTCAGTCAGATTTCTATAGAAGCCAAACTTCTTCCGAATCTCTCCTTCAGTCAAGTTCCTCCAGAAGTCGAACTCCTTTCGGATCTCTCCTTCGGTCGGTTAACTCCAGGAGCCGAACTCCTTCCGAATCCCACCAAGAGCTGAACTCCTTCCGAACTTCTCCTTCGGTCGAACTTCTCCATCAATCGAACTCCTCCTGGACTTCTCCATCAGTCGAACTTCATCCGAATTCCTCCAGTAGATTTCTTCCAAATTTCAACTAGCATTCCTCTCAAATGATCCCCTCTAACCGTGTTCCCTTTAGGAGTCCGAACTCTCTTGAAATTGATGTATGACAAAGCTCTTCACCAACCAATGCCTGTTTCCTCCAAACTTCGACTATTAAATCTCAACAAATGGCCACTTCATGGCAATAAACATCATTCTCCATAACAAACTCCACGTGACCCCGAACGGCCCACTATCGAACGGTCATATCACAACAACGGCCATAACAAACTCTACGTGGCTCCAAATGGCCCACTATCGAATGACCACATCACAACAATGGTCGTAACAAACTCCATGTGGCCTTGAGTGGCCCACTATCGGATGATTACGATAAGCTCTATCTATAAAAAGGAACCCTCCAGATATATTTTCTCTGAGCTCTCTTTTTCTTTCTAAAATTTTGCTGAATTCTTGCTTGAGCACTCCATTTTTGTTGGTCAGAAGAGCTAACTTGATCATCAGAGGGTTCTGTCAGAGCCACCATCATCAACTCTGAACGAAACTTTGCTTTGCAGGTCACTGACGGTGACCTCTTCTTCCTCGAGTTCAGCTTGATCCGACGTCAACTAGATTTTACACTAACAAAATTGGCGCTAGAGGAAGGGCCCTCTGTTTCTGAGGTTCTCTTATTCTAAAAGGAGTGCTCGACAGCGATCTCTCCTCTTCCTCTCTAGAGTTCTTTCTCGAGAAAGAATGCCTCTCAGGAAAGCTTCGATCCAGTGATCAACGACCTCTACAGCCAGATCCTGTCCAGACCCATCCACTCCCACTCCAGCTCTGACAACTCAGGCTCCACCTACGGCCATGGTGGATGCGGAGCAGTTCAACCTGCTGGTTCAGCAGGTTCGCAGACTTATGGAGGCAGTGCAGGCCATGCATCGATAGTCTTCGACATCGATTCGATCGGAGTAGGCCTCTCTAGAGCCCCATAATCCGGTCTTGGGATGGTGGGCTTGGGCTATCCGACAGCTGATCTTTGAAAAGAGGAAGCAGAGGATGGAGGACCCTTGCTCGGACCATGACTCAACCCAAGGGGAGGCTTCACACCCGCTCGGTCAAAAAACCCTGAAGATCAACGACCGTGAAGATCTCCTTGATCAAAAGCTCTAGAAAATGAGCCGATGAATTGAAGAACTCCATCATGCTCCCTCCACCCATGGTAACAATATTCGCACTGACCCTTCTTCTTCCCAAATGATTATGCAGGAATCGATCCTGCCAAACTTCAAGCTTTCTCAATTTGAAAGTTATGATGGGACCATCGATCCGATCGACCATCTGAAGGCCTTCCAAATGATGATGCTGCTCCACGATGCGCCAGATGCCATTTTATGTCAGGCTTTCACATCCACCCTCAAGGGAGCAGCCAAAAATTGGTACTCAGCTCTTAAGTTGGGTACCATTTTTTTTTTATCAGATGAGCCATCAGTTTGTGGCTCATTTCGTTAGCACCCGACGTTTCCGCTGAGGTTCGAATTTTCTAATGAATATCATGCAAAAGAAGGAGAAATCCATCCGAGCTTATCATCCGATTTAATGCAGCTACATTAGAGGTTCGGATCTTAGATCAGTCAGTTGCAATGGCCGCACTTAAGGGCGTTCTTCAGAAGAATGATTTGCTGTTCTTTCTGAAAAAGAAGTGCCCCAGGAACTTTGCTGATATGCTGGCTCGGGCTTAAGGTTATGCCCGAGCTGAAGAGGCCTTCAAGGCCAGGGATAATGAAGCCATTGGAGAGCGGTGAATCGATAAGCCGGACAGGCCCACTGAGGAACAAAAGCAGAGTGAAGCTCAGCCACGCTCCCGAACACTCTCTGAGCGCAAGCGAGCCCGAACTCCTCCTCAGACTTGGAGGCATGGAAGCCCCGATAGAAGGATGCGGCGGGGTTTTCTCCTCCAAAAATTTTACAACTATGCCCCTCTTAATACTCCAAAAATTCAAGTGCTGATGGAAATTAGGGAGCAACTATCAAGATTGAAAAGAATGTGTACTCACCTCGGTAAGTGCAATCCGAATAAGTTCTGCCTTTATCATCATAACCACGGTCATGATACTGAGGAGTGTATCCAACTCCAGGATGTGATCGAGGAGCTCATCAAGT
This sequence comes from Cocos nucifera, assembly GCA_006176705.1. NCBI lineage: Eukaryota > Viridiplantae > Streptophyta > Magnoliopsida > Arecales > Arecaceae > Cocos > Cocos nucifera. Next base: position 150,304 of record QRFJ01001427.1, read on the forward strand.
GAGGCAGACTTGGTCGATTCCTACAGCGATGGCCTGAAGGATAGAAAGATCGGCCGAGGGCACTGCCATAGCCTGAACCACCAATGGGAGAGGATCAGCAAGGAGATTGGCCGCCTCTCGACATCATCAACACTATCTTGGGGGGACTTTGACGAGAAGAGGTTGATGAATCCGAGGAATCAGTGAAGAGATGGAGGATTGAGAAATCCATAACCTTCACTGAGGTAGATGCCTAAGGAGTCTAGTTCCTGCACAATGACGCGGTTGTAATCTCTTTAAACATTGCCGACTATGATGTATGCCACATTATGGTAGATAATGGAAGCTCAATCGACATATTATTTTATGATGTTTTCTCAAAAATATCCTTACTCAATAGCCACTTGGGGCCTATGAACTCCCCGTTGATAGGCTTCACTAGCAATGCCGTACCAGTCGAGGGCATAATAACTTTGGCTATGACTGCAGGACAATGCCCGAAGCTAGCTAAGGCACAGGTCAACTTTTTAGTCATAAGGACTCCATCGGCCTATAATGCTATTCTCAGCCGACTTGGTTAAATGCACTTCGGGCAGTGGTATCAACTTATTATTTGAAGATGAAGTTTTCAATGAGTCACGGGATTGGAGAGGTTAGGAGAGAGATCAAGCTCTGGCAAGGCACTGCTACTCAACCACCCTGCATAAGGAAGAAAGTTTGACCCTTATCCTATTGACAGGCTAGATGTCCACGACGACCTCACCGAGGAGCAAGACGAGCCTATGGACCTCGTATCTGTGGCCTTGAACGATGGGTACGTGGAGCATGCTATACAGATCAGCTCCAACTTGAGGGATGAGGTTTGGGAGCAACTCGTCACCTTCCTCAGAAAGAATGCGGACATTTTCGCCTGAGCCCCAGCGGATATATCAAGAATTGATGCCGAAGTTATGAAACATTGGCTGGCAGTTGATCCAAAGTATCAGTCGTTAAAAGAAAAGATACGCAACCATGCCCCAAAAAGATAGAAAGCAATCGTAGAAGAAATAGACAAGCCTCTCAAAGCTGGATTCTTTCAAAAAGTTAGCTATCTCAAATGTGGTCCTCATAAAAAAGGCAAATAATAAGTGGAGGATGTGTATAGACTTCAAAAAGCTGAACAAAATCTGCCCAAAGGACAGCTACCCTCTTCTTAGGATTGATCAGCTGGTAGATGCAACCTCGGGCCATGAACTCCTCACCTTCATAAATGTAGGGACAACATACCAACACCTGATCAATAAAATCTTCAAGGAGCAGATCGATCGTAATATGGAGGTGTATGTGGATGACATGCTCGGCAAAAGCTGAGCTTCTATAAACCACCTTATTGATCTTGAAGAGACCTTTAGTACACTCAAAAAGCATAAGATGAAGCTGAATCCGATCAAGTATGCCTTTGGTGTAACCTCAGAAAAGTTTTTGGGATTTATGGTGTCAAGGCGTGGGATTGAAAAAAATTTAGAGAAAATTCAAGCTATTCAAAAGATGACTGCTCCAAGAATAATCAAAGAAGTTCAGTGCCTGACAGAAAAAATGACGTTCCTAAATCACTTCATCTCGAGATGGACCGAGCGATGCATGCCCTTCTTCTAAGTTCTCAAGCAACCAAAGAACTTCTGCTGGACGATGGAGTGCCAACGGGCATTTGAGGAGCTTAAAAACTATCTTAACTCACCTCTACTGCTGGCAAAGCTCGAATCTGAAGAAGACTTCTTCTTGTAGCTAGCAGTCTCCCTGACGGCCTTAGCAGCAGTCCTGATTAAGGAGGAAGCGAAGATGCAATGACCGATCTACTACATAAGTCGGATCCTAAGGGATGCAAAGATCAGATACTCTAAGCAAAAAAAAATGGCTTACTCTCTTCTAATTACTGTCAGGAGGCTTCGACCTTACTTTCAGGGGCACACTATAATGGTCCTCATGGATCAACCAATAAAGACAGTCCTTCAGCGAATGGATGCTTCTAAAAAAATTGCAAAATGAGCAATCGAGCTTACAGAATTCGATATCAATTATCGACCTCGGCCATCGATCAAAGTCTAGATATTAGTAGATTTTATAGTGGAATATACCATTTCTGATGATGTCGAGCTTGAACAGAATAAGATCGGCGCTCTACTGTCGCAACCAAGCCTCTTCGAAGAGACAGCCGATCTTTATGAAGATTTTTAGGCTCTATACGTGGATAGTTCATCCAACTCCACTAGAGCAGGTGTGGGATTGGTCTTAGTCAGCCCCGAGGGAGTCATCGCTGAGTACGTGCTGTGCTTCAAATTTTCTACGACTAATAATGGGGTCAAGTATGAAGCACTGATCGTCGGATTAAAAATTGCAAGAAAATTAAAAGTAAATCAACTTCAAGTCTACAGCGATTTCCAATTAGTGGTTAGCCAAGTTAGTGGCAGCTATGAAGCGCGGAAGGAAAGTATGATGAAATATCTTGAGAAAGTAAAGGACTTGACTTCAATCTTTAGCTGTTTCGGCATTCGATAGATTTCGAGGAAAGAAAATATAAGAGCTGACCTTCTTTCTAAATTGGCCACTTCGGCCCCAATTGAACTATCCAAAGAAGTATTCTTTGAGACTTTAAAATGTCCAAGCCTAGAGGAATCACAGGTCGTCATGCAAACGGAGCTTGAGCCAAGTTGGATTGACCCATTGGTTGCCTACCTCAAGGAGGGAGTTCTTCCTCGTGATCCAAAAGAAGCTTGGAAACTCAGGAATCAAGCCTCTCGATATATTTTGTACGAGGGCAGATTGTATAAGAGGTCGTACTTGCTATCGCTGCTAAGATATCTTCGACCTTCAGAGGTCAACTTTACATTATGGAAAGTGCATGAGGGAATCTGTGGAAGTCATGTAGGAGCCAGGTCTCTATCGCAAAAGCTACTTCCGCAAGGGTACTATTGACCAATCTTGTACCATAATTCTATGGAGTACATCAAAAAAAAATATGATCATTGTCAGAAGAATGCGAGCATACAAAGACGGCCGACCTTCGAGCTTACTCCGCTAAGCGCACCCTGGCCATTTGCGCAGTGAAGAATGGACATACTTGGCCCTTTCCCGATGGCTTCTAGGTAATGAAAGTTTCTCCTAGTCGCGATCGACTACTTCACCAAATGGGTCAAAGCCGAACCACTATCCAAAATTATCGAAGTCAAGATACAGGACTTCGTCTGAAAGTCAATAGTCTGTCGATTCGGTCTACCCCGAACCCTCATAATCGATAACGAACGATAATTCATCGGGATGAGGTTCGCCGAGTTCTGCGAAGACCTAAACATCTCCCATCACTTCACATTGGTAGCTCATCCATAGGCAAATGAGAAAGCTGAAGTGATCAACCGGACTCTACTACAAGGCATCAAGACAAGGCTCGATAGAGCAAGGAGGCTCTAAGTGGATGAACTCTACCACATCCTCTGGGCGTACTGAACTAGTCAAAGGCTGCCGACTAAGAAAACACCATTCGCCTTGATCTTTGAAATAGAGGAAGTCATCCAATCGAACTTAAGCTCCCATCAGCATGGGTCGTGAACTTCAACGAGCAGCATAAACCACAGAACCTCAAAGTCAACCTCGACCTACTAAAAGAAAAAAAGAAGAAAGCCTAGGTTTGGATGGCGGCCTACAGATGAAGGATGGCCCAATACTATAACTCCAGAGTCAAAAGTAAAACATTCAAAATGAGAGACTTAGTACTTCGGCGAGCCATCATCTCTCAGCCTTAAAGCTAGGAGAAGCTTACCCCAAATTAGGAAGGCCCATATGAAGTAGAGGAGGTCGTTCGATCCAAAATTTATCGTCAGAAGAAGCTCGGAGGAACAACGCTTCCACGACCTTGGAACTTAGAAAATTTGAGAATGTACTTGAAGGGAAATCCTGATTTTCCGATCCAGGTTCGTTCAGATCTGATCAAATTAAGAGATATATTTCAAAAATTTTTCTCTTGATCCCAATCAGATCTTGATATGTTTTAGATCTGATTCTTATTATTTTAATAAAATAAAATTAAAAGATAAATTAAATCATATTTAATTTACCTGATCTAGGTAATCCTATTACCCTGTTGATGATCCTGTTTGCAGCGGAAGGTTCTGGATCTTAGCCACGCAAGCGCCTGGCCTCTACCGATATCCACTCGGGTTGGATCTGGAGATCCTCTTCTTCTCTATCACACCTCCAAAAATCAGATCTGAATCTGATCTGGAGGATCTTCAAAACTCTTTTGAAGATGAGCAGTCATCCTTTGCAACAGCGCAGCCTTCTTGTTTTGATCGCCTTTCTTTGATCTGAATCACACCAACCAATGTCCAAAACTCCTTTTGGACGTGGAGAGCAAGGGGAGAAGAGACTATGGCATGGAGAAGGAGGGGAGAGGCAGCCTTGGGGCGTGGGGTTTCTCAATTGAATTGCATCTCTTAGAATCTGAGTTGGGCGCAGGGTCTTATTTATAGACTAAGCGTGATCCAACTCCTCTTCCTCCCAACCAATCACAATCCCTTTGTGAAATCAGATCTAAATCTGATTGGTGAGGAATAGAGACCCCTGGATTCCTCCTTAGAGGATGCCTAAGACCAGTCAAAGTTGGTTCTTAGAAGAACTCTAATTGGAATCCAAAAAGGAGATGGAGTCCTTGTCCAACAAGGACTCCTAGGCGCCTCCAACTTGGGCACACGCCTAGGGTGGCGTGCGCCCTTCTCCTTGCCAGGTTCTGGTAGGGGGATAGGCCCCCACCAGCTCTCCAATAGGTGCATGACATGTGGTCAAAAGTCAAAGTGTCAATGGTCAACATTTGACCAGTCAAAGGTAGACTTTTGACCAAAGTCAAAGAACAAGAAATGGCAGGTGATCAAAAATGGCAGGTAGTGTCTTACAAATAAGACAACCTTTTCTGACTTGGACAACCTTCTGTCAGACCATATGAAGGCCTCTGTTTGAGTACAAACTCCTTTGGCTCAGATAGGACAACTTATTTATGATAGCAAAAGAAGAACGTTAGGTTCAATCGAGTGCTAGCACGATTTCCTTGAACCTAATTGAATCTCATTCAGATCAATTGAACTAGATCAGTTCAATTGATGATCACCAGATTCAAACCCTTGTTTGTGTGACCCAGTTAGGTTCAGTTCTGTATGGTAATGGAATATGTCATGATCTCTATCATCGACATCATCGAAACTTCTTTCGATGGATCAGAACTCTTCTGAATTCGAACAGCTAGAATGATCGATCATCTAAATCATTCTAATTGCTCCCAAAATCCACCAGTGACACCTAGCAGTATATGGTGGCAACCCATCAGAGCTGAATGCGAACCTCTTGGTGCAGCTACCTGTGTGATTCAGTTCTTCTATCTTGAGCCCCGATCAGATTAGGGTTAAGGTGAACTCGTCAAACCCTAGTCTCTGTCATATGATGTAATCATTCGATTCGAGTCCAATGTGAAAATCTAAATAGAAACTCTTTTTATTATTTCACTCTACCATGGCCATGGATTTCTGGACTTGATTCTCATGATCATCATAGGGCTACTCCTCTACCACCGAGGTAGATAGATTCCATCTTGATGCAATCCAGTTCCTACAATGAACATGTCATAGCCAACATACACCTCAGGGTTCCATATGGCTAGGAGACCGAGTAATGGTGTAGTCAAACTATAACACCCTCAAGGTGAACTGCCAATGCATCTCAGGTCAAAGAACCAGATACACTACTGCAGCATCGAGTCAGTCATTGACGAGAAGGTGGACTCCCTAATGACTACTCGAGGTGGTCACGCTCAGTGCCCTCGTTCTCTAACGAGTACCTGTACTCTCGCTCCGGTGTCTCCACACCGTAGACTCAAGACTCATCTACTAAAGAGAAGCGATTGTACACCAATCTTCCGGATCAATCACCATCCTCGTGATGATCCTATGGTCAGGAGCAATTTATGAGTTAATAATGATTATTCATGTCTTAAATTTTCAACTCTTGAAAATATGAATTATCATTACCATTAACTCAAAGGATGTATCACAGACACTAAATACACATATGTGATAGAAAATAATCCATTTATTGATTTTAGTCAAAATTATAATTTTGCCCCTAGAAGTGTATTACAAGTGTCAGCCAATTCTGGCTTCTAGGGCACATATATCTAACAATCTCCCACTTGTCCTAAAGCCAATTGGCTATAAGTCTAAGTCCCATCTTCTCAAGGTGGGCTTCGATCTTCTACTGGCCCAACGGCTTTGTAAGTGGGTCTGCCACATTATCAGTGGAGTTGACTCTCTTGACCTCAACGTAACCCTTCTCGAGGTAATCACGGATGAGGTGGTATCGCCGCTCAATATGCTTGGATTTCTGGTGAGACCTCGGCTCCTTAGCAAGGGCTATGGCACCATTGTTGTCGCAGTATAGAGGAATGGCATCTGATGGCATTACTCCGATTTCTGCAGCAAACTTCTTGTACCAGAATGCTTCCTTCGCAGCTTCTGATGCAGCGATATATTCTACTTCCATGGTGGAATCTGCTATCACAGTTTGCTTGGAACTTTTCCAGCTGATAACTCCACCATTGCACACAAACAGACTCCCAGATGTCGACTTTCGATCATCTATATCAGACATGAAGTCCGAGTCTGTGTATCCCTGGACCAGGAGTTTTCCATTACCAAAGACCAGCATCATATCCTTAGTTCTTCTTAAGTACTTAAGGATACATTCCACAGAAGTTCAGTGTTCTTTATCTGAATTTGACTGATATCTGCTTGTGACACTCACAGCATGGGCTATATCAGGTCGTGTACATAGCATGGTATACATGAGGCTCCCTATTGTAGAAGCATAAGGGATCTTGCTCATGCATTCTATTTCCTCAGGTGTGCTGGGGCACATCTTCTTGGAAAGATGAATACCATGTCTAAAGGGTATTAATCCCCCTCTTAGAGTTTTCCATACTAAACCTCTTTAGTACTTTCTCTATGTACATCTTCTGTGAAAGTCCTAGCATCCTATTCGGTCTATCTCTATAGACCTTAATTCCTAGAATAAAGGATGCTTCACCTAGGTCTTTCATGGAGAATTTCTTGGACAACCACACCTTGACTGAAGTCAACATGGGAATATCATTCCCAATAAGGAGGATGTCATCCACGTACAATACGAGGAAGACAACAGCGCTCCCACTGATCCTTTTGAAAACACATGGTTCCTCTTCATTTTTGATAAAACCAAACTTTTTGATCACATCATTAAAACGAGTGTTCCAGCTCCGAGATGCTTGCTTAAGTCCATATATGGACCTTTGCAACTTGCAAACCTTGTGATCAGTATCACTGGATGTGAAACCTAGCGGCTGTTCTATATAGATATCTTCTTCAAGATATCCATTCAAGAACGTCGTTTTCACGTCCATTTGTCATATTTCGTAATCGAAATAGGCTGCAACAGCAAGCAATGTGCGGATGGATTTTAGCATTGCTATTGGGGAAAAGGTATCCTGATAGTCTATGCCTTCGCGTTGACTATAACCTTTTGCCACCAATCTAGCCTTGAATGTCTCCACATTCCCATCTGCACCAATCTTTCTCTTGAAGATCCATTTACATCCAATAGGTACTATACCTTTCGGTGGATCTACCAAGGTCCAGACTTGGTTTGAGTGCATCGAGTCAATTTCTGACTGCATTGCCTCTAGCCATTTCTCGAAGTCGATATCTGATATCGCCTCATTGTAGGTTTTGGGATCATCTCCATGAGCACCATTACCTACGAGGAACATTTTCTCTACATCCTCTGAAACAATACCTAAGTATCTTTCAGGGGGACGGAAAAACTCTTTCCGATCTACGAGGTGGAGGAGGTAGTGTTCTTATTGGCTCAACCTGATTTGGTTCCACTTGGTCCTTAGCTCGTTCTGCTTGTGAGACTTTCTCATCAAGCTTGATCTATTTTCCAATGCCGCTATCTTGAATAAACTATTTTTCAAGAAAGATGGCATGTCGACTCACAATCACATTGTGGTCTTCTGGAATGTAGAAATAGTATCCTAATGACTCTTTAGGATATCCTATGAATCGAGCTCTGAAGGACCTAAATTCTAACTTGTCCGCTTGTTGTCTTTTGACATGAGCCGGACAACCCCAAATTCTGAGATGACTCAGACTTGGTTTCTTACCATGCCATATCTCATATGGTGTGGTAGGAATGGTTTTAGAGGGAACCCTGTTCAGTAGATAGATTGAAGTTAACAATGAGTGTCCCCAAAGAAAATCAGGGAGGTCTGTGAAGCTCATCATGGATCGAACCATATCTAATAGAGTCTGATTTCTCCGTTCTGAAACTCCATTGAGTTGAGGTGTTCCTGGTGGAGTCCATTGAGAGACTATGCCATTATCCTTGAGATAGTCTAGGAATTTCCTGCTAAGGTATTCACCTCCTCGATCTGATCAAAGAACCTTAATGGATTTTTCTGTTTGTTTTTCTACTTCATGTCTGAATTCTTTGAACTTTTCAAAGGCTTCAGACTTGTGTCTCATAAGATGCACATACCCATACCTAGACAGATCATCGGTAAAGGTAATGAAGTAGACAAAATTGCCTCTAGCCGGCACATCAAATGGGCCGCACACATCAGTATGTACTAGGGCAAGGAGATCTGTGGCCCTCTCCCCATGTCCAACAAAAGAGAGTTTAGTCATTTTGCCTTGAAGACAGGATTCATAAGTTGGATATGACTCAGAAGTCAATGGACTCAATAGCCCATTTTTCTCCAATTTGTTGATCATATCTTCTGCTATATGACCTAATCTCAGGTGCCATAGATATCTATCGTTTGGACTATCCCTAGGTCGTTTGGCATTCACACACATCCCACCTAATTCACCAACCACGGACCAAGTTATAATTTTAATGTCTCACTTAAAGAATCCACTTGAAATGCCAAGTAATTCCTGAACTTAAAAGCTATAGGATCTTATGGCGCCATACAGACAAGTGAGAGAGCTAGTTTTTAATGCTAACCAAAATAAAATTTAGAGGAACAGATTAGTACTAAGACTAACCACATAAGAGAGAATCCGAGCCAGAAATTAGTAACTGATGCTAGTTTCAGTTTAGAAATGAGATAGCACATAGGAAAAAAGAGCAATAGATGATTTAACCTGAAACTATAAACCTTAAAAGCCTATTTCCTATCCCCTAGAACAAGGTTCTCTTCTTCAAAAACTAAGAAGGCATGTAATGAAGAGTCCCAAATGAAGTTGTTTAAAGTAAAGATCACATTAATTATCCTCCAAAATTAAAATCTCTTTTGTCACATTCATCACCCATTGAATTCAAAAAACTTCAACTCCTAATACAAAAACTCCATTCATGATGTATTTTAGAAGAACAAATAGGAGAAATTCTTAAATAAACATGGGTCCTCAAGATTGGGATCACAAATTAGTTCCTCCCTAATTTAATAACTGAACATATCAATAAATGGATTAATAAATTAACTTTATAGATAGCAATTCAAACCATTAGAATTTATCAAAATCCAATATTCGAACACAGGATAGTAAGTTACATTGTGTTGACTGAAGATGGTAAACATAGCTCTTATTGGAAGACAACCCAATATTTCGTTTTCTTTCGTTAATTATCTTTTTTAGTTTATTCTTTTAGGATAATTTAAATAAGTTGCGGGAGAGCTTAAATTTCAAAAGTAATGTGCTAGCTACAAAAATACACTAAGTTAAGTGTATTCTTCTTTCATATTCTTTATTACAAGACCCTTTATTTTTCTTCTCCATTGAGGATAATGTTGATTAATTGGAGGGAAGAAAAAAAAAATTTAAAAATGTTTAAGTTTTCAAAAAAATTAGTTATTTTAGTCTTAGACACCTATTATGCTTAAGAATTGAAATAAACTAAAGCATTTTTAAAAAAAAAGATACATAGAATAAGAGAATCTGTGACGTATTGAGAAATCAAGTAATTAAGAAATTTAATAAAGAGTTAAGTCTAGAATATAAAAAAGTTTTTTTTTTTAAGCATTTCTAATTTTTCTACTAGATCAAAAGGAAAAGTCTAACTTTTATGACTTATGTAGATAACTATACAATTTCTTCATATAAAAATTCAATTTTAATAAAATAGTTTCAAGTACTTCTACCTGAGTAATCGGCCTCTTTTCTAAGCAAGCATGAGTTTCGCATGCAAAAAGGTGGGAAGGATAAAGAAGCTTATTGTAAAGCTAGTCATAGCTCGTAGCTTTGTTGAGTGAGCTAGTAAATCCGAGAGATATTCATACCTAGTGCGCTAAAGCCAACTGGTTTTGAAGCAGTCATTGGGCCCAGACTCGCTACACATGGATCAAATAGAAAGCTTAAGGATTAAGAACACTCAATAGTGGTATAATTTAAAAAAAAAAAAAAAAATTTGGTTCCCACTGAGTAACTGAGTCTCGTTGCCTAATTAAGCAATGGAATATTCACATCAAAAAGTGAATAATATAAAAATAAAAATTATGAAATAAAGAGAAGTATAATACACATGTCATAGAAAGTTAGACAAATCAAAGATAAAAGGTAGGATAATTTAAAAAGTTCAAAAAAATTTAATATCTTTACTTAATTTTTCTCTGATAAGTATTAAACGCAATGATAGTCTCACTTAAGCGTCTGCTGAATATCAATGGCATTTTAAAAACTTTAGTATAAAATTCAAACCTAAAGTAAAGATATTTAAAAATAAAATTCTTTCTTTACTCGAAGATGGCCAAAGCTTAAGTTGGGGGTGTGATAAGTATCATAAATTCATTAATAAAATATAATTTATTAATTAAGTTCATATAATTTTTAAGAAATAATGATCATTTATATAAATTTTTAAGAAATTAATATTTTACATTAATAAAATTTAATTAAACATAATAAAATTAAAGAAAAAAAATTTTATTATCAATGCAAAGAATCTCATTGGTTTTAATCATAACGAAAAAGTTTGAAAGCAAATAGAGCTAAAAGTAGAGAAATACCTTGAATTCCTAAGAATAAAAAAAAATAAAATAAAAAAAATTAGCTCAGCCGGCTTCGCAAGCCAAGCCACCAAGCTGAGCCAAGCCGATGAAGCCAGCACGTCCAAAACCACAAGCCAAGTCAACTCAGTCATGAAAAGCGTCAAGCGATCAACGTCCAGACTTAGACCGTCAGGCTCACAGAAATTGAATGAATCACGGAGCGACACGTGGTGGAAACTAGACCCTTCAAAGGTCATAAGAAAATCTATCATTGCTCATAGGCATTTTGGACTTTTTACTTGATGACAGGAGATGCTAATTCATTGTGGTGTATGGTGCAGCCAGTCCAACGTGATCCATAGCTACAATAATTGTGCGGATCCAATCGGCACTGTGTTTGATCCGGTGGACATCCGATGGCCCATGAATAAATCCTTCTTTGTTCGAATAGTGCTCAGCGATCTACACGATCTAAGGGCAAAAAATCAGCTGATGAAGACCAATGGTCCAAGAAGCTTCTGACTGATTAATAACATCCAGAACTCGATCCGACAAGCCAGATTCTCTCCTAATTAACTCAAATCGATGGCCAAAATTTTTAATCCAACCTGATCTGGGCCGATACGCATCTGATTTATTGATGATTTTTGATCCGTGGATTCCTGATTGAATGGCCCAGATTTCCATCCAAAGCAGTAAAAATTCAACTAGGAATTTTTTAATCCAATTTTCACTAGATTTCTTCATATCTTGATGATCAAGAGCGTCTAGTAACCACATTACCTAGAAGAAAACTCTCCTAGCCCTCCTGCCGATAAATAAGACCTCAGAACCTCCAGAGTTCATTATCTTCAATCAAGATGACAGCTTTGGTATAGGATAAGCCAGCCTCTGGGTTAATGGCTAACTTCGAGGCAACTGATGTCGAGAGAAAAACGTTGGGCTTCTACACATCCTTTCCCATCCATCCGATCCAAGATAAGAGATCAGACTATTTAGTTATTTATTTATTTTAAATTTTATGTATTTACATTTTAAAATTTTAATTAATAAAAATTTATTTTATGTTTCTTTTAAATTCATGCTCTTTCTTCTTATATAATTTAATTTTTGCCCATCTTTAGCTATTGCTCTTTATTCTTTATTTTGCTCTTTATAATTTAATTTTATTTCTACATTCTTTAATTTCACTTTTTTGACTTCACTTTTAATTTCAAAATTCTTTTCTTTTCTTTTCAAAAATCAAAAGATTTCAAATCAAAAATTACTACCTTTTCTATGGATTTCGATCTAACTCATTGCTATCTACATATTTTAGTTATTTAAAGAAGGTTGAATTAAATCGATAAACTTGCCATCTTTTCGTGCAACTGAACGCCACTTAACCAATCGAGAACAATGCAACCTCGGAAGGGTCCCCGCACATCTACAAATGAATGGAAGACTTGAAAACATATCTTTCTTAGGGAGATTTGATTTAGGTCTCTTTAAACTAGAGTTGACATGAGTCCATAACCATTATACTAAACTAGTGCATCGATTTAGCTCGGATTATCTGGCCACCCTCAGTCAAAGGACGAGCCAACAAATATGCCAGGTAGTGAGACTGATGGCAAGGAAGTGCCATTACTCGTATAAGCAATGCCATTCGAGTTGAAGTAGCCTTTCAATTAAAAATCAAGTCGATCGTATCTACCAAACTTACCTTAGACACAAATTTATTGAGCTAGAACCAATCGGATTAGCCCTAACAAAATCCAAACTCTAAACCACTGAGCCTAATTAGATTTTTAGCTTGATCGATCACATCCACGTGACTTGTCTTGACTCAGACTTAACTTATTAGGTAGTCCAATTTAAGCACTCTGTCCCATCTAACCAACTCTTGATTTGTTTGAATCCAACCGCTTAGACCTAATTGAGCTATCCAAGCCCGAAACAATTTTTTATGAATAATATCGTTAGATCTAAAAAATTTTAAATTTTTAGCTTAATATCTTTCATAATCTTTAAACTTCTTAATTAAGTTTAGAATTACAAACAAATATGTAAATAAAATCTTAGGCTTTCAAGATTCTAGAATTTGCAGAAAATATAGTTCTTGATTCTGTTAAGAACGAACGTGCAGCACCCCTATAATATAAGAAACATCCCCATCGAATGAGAAGAGAGGTAATTTATATCCTACCTTTATCTTATGACTGGACGGCAAAGGGGAATGCCTTAATCAAGAAATATAAAAACTACAAAAACTCCGTTAGAATTCTACATCATATATCTCGTATATAAATTGATCTAACAATAAACATGTTTTGCATGCATCTCATGTATCATCCATCAATACATATTTTTAGATCTAAATTATCCCCTAAATTATCTACAAAATTAAATTTAAATTTATCACATCAAAATAAATTCTATTCTAGATATTATGTAGAATATTCTACAACTAGTCCTAAAACATGCATTCATCAATATCTCATATGAACCAAAATTAAATAAATTTTATTTTTTATTTTTTAAAATATATTATAATGATTTATAATATTAAAATAATAAATAAAATTAATCCTAAATCATAACTTAATCAAATTAAATTATGATCATGCAAAGACTATATATATAACAATTAATATTCTATAACTAATGTCATGCATCTTGTAGTAACTTAGATCCTAAATTATTTTAATTTTAATTTTTTTAATTTTATATCTATGATCACCTCTAATGTGATATCTAAAATCACACCTAAATTAAATTAGATAAAAATAAATTTAAATAAGATCTAAATAAATTTAATGAGAATCTGGGTCTTATACCAGTTGAAGAAAAAACCTATTTTTCGATCAGGTTCATGTCAGATCTGATTTGATCAAGAAAAATATTTAAAAAATTTTTTTTCTAGATAAATGAAATTTGATATTTTTAGATTTAGTTTGATAGATTATAAAATAAAATAAAATAAATTTAAAAATAGATTAATTATATCTTGTTCTTGGGTAATCTAATTACCCTTGTGAATGAATCCTGCCGATTGCCTGAGGTCTGGAGCAGCTAACAATCGCCTAGCCTCTACGGTAATTCATTATCGAGCAAAATTTGGATAATCTTTCTCCTTCTCGATCATCCTGCTCAAAGATCAAGATCTGGATCTGATTTTTGAAGATCTTCAAATAACTTTGAGATTCGATGTCGTCTCTTGCAGGAGTACTAAGCCTTCTTCCTTTCTTGTCAAATCTTTTCTTGTCTGGATGCACCAAACTGGAGCCGCAAAACCTATTGGCATGGAAAGAGAGAGAGGATCTAAGAATAGGCCCATGGACGAGAGAGAAGAAAGCAATATGGCATGGGCTTAGAGGAAGAGCTTATTAAAACAGCTTGGCGCAGATCGGGTTTTTATAGACCCTGCTGCACCATGCAGTGGCCCAACATCTTCCTGGCCCACTCACGTCTCTTCCTGTAATCAGATCTAAATCTGATTAAGTGGATGACATTTACCTGACCCATCAAATGAGAGCCCCTCTCCAACACCTCTAGGTGGCACCAAGACTGGTCAAAACGTAGAGTCTTTGCCCACCTAGTTTGATTCCAAGATACAACCTGGAGTCCCATCTGTATGGGACTCCGGGCATCCCTATCCTTGGGCGCATCCTCCTAGGATTGCCCCCCTCCTTCCTCCTTCTAACAATGGACAAGCCCCTATTGCTTTCCTTATGGGTGCATGCCACATGGACAGATTCTAAGTGTCAAAGGTTAATGTTTGACCAGAAGTCAAAGAGACAAGAATTAGCCAGGTGATGGAAAATAGTAGGTGTTGTCCCAAATTTATCTCATAAATTAAGATAACCCCTTTTCTGACCTGGACAAGCTCCCAAATCATACCAAGTAAAAGTACTTTGAGTGCGCACACACATATTGGCTCAGTGAGATAATTTTAATGATTGTAGATGGAGAACATTAGGCTCAATCGTGTGCTCGCATGTTTTTTGAACCTAATTGAATCTAATGTCAATATCATTGAAACTGGGTTAGTCCAATTGATGATATCTAGATCCAAACTTTTGTTTGTGTGATTCCAGTTATGATTCAGTTCTATATGGTAATGGATATATCATGACTCTTCTATCATCAACTATCACATCGAAACACCTCCGATAAATTAAAGAACTTTTCTGATTCAGACTACCTAGAAATGGATCGATCATCCAAAATTATCTAATTGCCTCTCAAAATGCCGCCAGTGACACCTACAGTATGTGGGGAAACTCAAATTAAAGAACTAAAACATAAACCTCTTTGGTGCCAGTTCAAATGTGTGATTTAAGTTCTTCTATTTCAGCCTAATTAAAATAGGGTTTAAGGTGAACTTGTTCAAAACCCTAATTTTCTGTCATGATGATTTAATCCATCTCGATTCAAGCAATTTGAAAACCTTACTAGAAACTCGTTCTATTATTTACTCTACCATGACCTTCTGGGCTTAATGGAAACTTGATTCTCATGAATCATCATAGGGGGCTACTCTTCATCTACTGAGGTAGATAAATTCTCTCTTGGTGCAATCCAATTCCTACAAGAACATGCTATAGCCAACATACACCTCAGAATTTTGAATGGCTAGAAGACCGAGTCCATGGTATTAGTCAAACTATAAACACCCTCAAGGTGAACTGTCAATGCAACCTCAAGCGTCAAAGAATCAGACACAACATATAGCTTTCGAGCCAGTCATCGACAAAGAAGTAGACTTCCTTATGACTGCTCGAGGTGGTCAACGCCAGTTACCCTCATTTTTTTAACGAGTACCGAACCTCGCTCTGATGTCTCTACACCGAGACTCAAAGACTCACCTACTATAAAGAAGCCGATTGTACATCAACCTTTTCGAATCATTCCCATCCTCAATGAATGATCCTACGGTCAGGAGCATTTATGAGTTTAATAGATGAAAATTATGTCTTAAATTTCAGCTCTTGAAAATATGATTTAAATCATTAACATTAACTCAGGAATGTAATCAACAGACACTAAATACTCATTATGATAGAAAATAATTTATTTTATTATTTATAGTCAAAATTATAATTTTATTCTTAGAAGTGGACAACAAGTGTCAGCCAATTCTGGCTTCTAGGGCACACATATCTGAAGGAAAATCCTGATTTTCCGATCCAGGTTCGTTCAGATCTGATCAGATCAAGAGATATATTTCAAAATTTTTTCTCTTGATCCCAATCAGATCTTGATATGTTTCAGATCTGATTCTTATTATTTTAATAAAATAAAATTAAAAGATAAATTAAATCAAATTTAATTTACCTGATCTGGGTAATCCTATTATCCTGTTGATGATCCTGTTTGCAGCGGAAGGTTCTGGATCTTAGCCACGCAATCGCCTGGCCTCTACCGGTATCCACTCGGATTGGATCTGGAGATCCTCTTCTTCTCTATCACCCTCCAAAAATCAGATCTGAATCTGATCTGGAGGATCTTCAAAAACTCTTTTTGAAGATGAGCAGTCTCCTTTGCAGCCCGCAGCCTTCTTGTTTTGATCGCCTTTCTTTGATCTGAATCCACCAACAGCCAAAACTCCTTTTGGACGTGGAGAGCAAGGGGAGAAGAGACTATGGCATGGAGAAGGAGGGGAGAGGCAGCCTTGGGGCATGGGGTTTCTCAATTGAATTGCATCTTCTTTCTCATCTGAGTTGGGCGCAGGGTCTTATTAATAGACTAAGCGTGATCCAACTCCTCTTCTCCCAACCAATCACAATCCTTTGTGAAAATCAATCTAAATCTAATTGGTGAGAATAGAGACCCTGGATTCCTCCTTAGAGGTGCCTAAGACCATCAAAGTTGGTTCTTAGAAGAACTCTAATTGGAATCCAAAAAGGAGATGGAGTCCTTTCCAACAAGGACTCCTAGGGCCTCCAACTTGGGCACAGCCTAGGTTGGCGTGCCCCTTCTCTTGCCAGGTTCTGGAGGGGGAGGCCCCCACCAGCTCTCCAATAGTGCAACATGTGGTCAAAAGTCAAATCAAGGTCAAATTTTGACCAGTCAAAGGAGACTTTTGACCAGTCAAAGAACAAGAAATGGCAGGTGATCAAAAATGGCAGGTAGTGTCTTACAATAAGACAAACCTTTTCTGACTTGGACAACCTCTCTGTCAGACCATATGAAGGCCTCTGTTTGAGAAAAAACTCCTTTGGCTCAGATAGGACACACTTTTTTGATAGCAAAAAAGAAAGAACGTTAGTTCAATCGAGTGCTAGCAGATTTCCTTGAACCTAATTGAATCTCATTCAGATCATTGAACTAGATCGGTTCATTGATGTCACCAGATTCAAACCCTTGTTGGTGTGACCCAGTTAGGTTCAGTTCTGAATGGTAATGGAATATGTCATGATCTCTATCATCGACATCATCGGAAACTTCTTTCGATGGATCAGAAACTCTTCTATTCGAACAGCTAGAATGATCGATCATCTAAATCATTCTATTGCTCCCAAAATCCACCAGTGACACCTAGCAGTATATGGTGGCAACCCATCAGAGCTGAATGCGAACCTTCTTGGTGCAGCTACCTGTGTGATTCAGTTCTTCTATCTTGAGCCCCGATCAGATTAGGGTTAAGGTGAACTCGTCAAACCTAGTCTCTGTCATATGATGTAATCATTCGATTCGAGTCCAATGTAAAAATCTAA
Source organism: Cocos nucifera (assembly GCA_006176705.1). Classification (NCBI taxonomy): domain Eukaryota; kingdom Viridiplantae; phylum Streptophyta; class Magnoliopsida; order Arecales; family Arecaceae; genus Cocos; species Cocos nucifera. Next base: position 168,028 of record QRFJ01001427.1, read on the forward strand.
ATAGAAACCTTTTATTATTTCACTCTACCATGGCCATGGATTTCTGGACTTGTTCTCATGATCATCATAGGGCTATCTCTTACCACCGAGGTAGATAGATTCCATTGATGAAATCCAGTTCCCTACAATGAAACATGTCATAGCCAACATACACCTCAGGTTCCATATGGCTAGAGAACCGAGTAATGGTGTAGTCAAACTATAACACCCTCAAGGTGAACTGCCGATGCATCTCAGGTCAAAGAACCAGACACACTACTGCAGCATCGAGTCAGTCATTGACGAGAAGGTAGACTCCCTAATGACTACTCGAGGTGGTCCCGCTCAGTGCCCTCGTTCTCTAACGAGTACCTGTACTCTCGCTCCGGTGTCTCCACACCGTAGACTCAAGACTAATCTACTAAAGAGAAGCGATTGTACCAACCTTCCGGATCAATCACCATCCTCGTGATGATCCTATGGTCAGGAGCAATTTATGAGTTAATAATGATTATTCATGTCTAAAATTTTCAACTCTTGAAATATGAATTATCATTACCATTACCTAAAGGATGTATCACAGACACTAAATACACATGTGTGATAGAAAATAACCCATTTTTAATTATAGTCAAAATTACAATTTTGCCCCTAGAAGTGTATTACAAGTGTCAGCCAATTCTGGCTTCTAGGGCACATATATCTAACAATCTCCCACTTGTCCTAAAGCCAATTGGCTAAAAGTCTAAGTCCCATCTTCTCAAGTGGGCTTCGATCTTCTCTGGCCCAACGGCTTTGTAAGTGGGTCTGCCACATTATCAGGAGTGACTCTCTTGACTCACATAACCCTTCTCGAGGTAATCCGGATGAGGTGGTATCGCCCGCTCATATGCTTGAGATTTCTGGTGAGACCTCGGCTTCCTTAGCAAGGGCTATGGCCCCATTGTGTCTATTTTATTTATTTACTTTTTATGTATTTAAATTATGAACCTTTTAATTAATGTAATATTTATTTTTATGCACTTTAATTTCATGCTCTTTATTTTTATTGTAATTTAATTTCTATTCTTTAATTATTTCTTTTTATTTTATTGCAAGTAGATGCTAAGATCTAACTAGTAGATCTTCGTACCAAGTTTAAATTTCTGCATCTTTTAATTTTTCACTTTTTATTTTTCGACTTCACTTTTGATTTTAAAACTTTTTTTAAAAAAAAAAATCAAAAAATTTAAAACTAAAACACTACCTTCCCTATGGATTCGATCCGACTCATTGCTATCTACATATTTTTAATTTAAAAAGTCAGATTAAACTGATAAACACGGTGTGTTAACGATAATATCGCGATCTTATCAAGTTTTTGGCATCATTATCGGAGATTACTTTTAATTTTTGATTTTTATTTTTTTGATTTATTTTAAATAAATTAAAAATAATTTTGGCAAATGCACCAAGTTTTTGGCACCGTTATCGGAGAAGACATGGATATTAAATTTTTGATTTCTTTAATTTTTTTATAAATAAATTATAAATAAAATTTTTATTTTTTTGTAAATATTATTTGCTAACTTTTTTTTATTTTACAGAAAAAGAAGTTAAAGAACAAAAAAAACCAGGGCAAGGAACAAATCATTCAGTTTTACTTGGTAAGATCAATCCTAACCCTAGTCCTCTTTTTATTTATTTATTTATTTATTTTATTTTTAAATTAATTTAAAAAATATCTATGTAAATCTAATTAAAAGCTTCATGATAAGATTAGAAATCCTAACTGTTTAGAGCATGCATCATATTAGTTTTATTTTTATTTTTTTTGGTGATTGCTGGAGGCAAGGTAAGCCTTTCAGAATTTAATTAGTTGCATGCGTCTAGTTTAAATTGCATAGAATCACTTGTCTAAATTTTGTTTTTACATATCATATTAAATCAAATTAAGGGCAACACCCAATTAAACAAGATAAGGTGGAAATTTGATCACCCTTTCTTGGCCCACAAACAACCAACCAGCATCCTGCATTGATCTAAGCCTTTAATTTTAAAATCAATTAGACATCAACCCTAGGAACTCGAGCTCATTAGGATAAGAAACTCTAAGAGTTAAATCAGGTTAGGGTTAGTCAATTTGATTGGTGTCTAGGAAAGTGGTTCGGGGATGACTGGGCATGAAGGAAGGTGGTTTCTAATTGGTTCCATTAGCTTACTTAGTCAAGCATAATTGATGTCTAAGATAAGCAACGGGGTGACTTCTATCGATCTTACACTTATCTAGCCAGTTGATTGACTGATCTTATACTTGGAGGGCTTGAAGGTAACTTTGGTAGTTAGGAGCTATCTAGATCTAGAATAATCCTTAGTCAGGATTGATTGACCAACTTGATTACTAACCAATATTATCACTAATTAAAACTAATTTTTCTCTCTCTTCTTAGCTCTAGGACTCCGTAGGATCTCTTCTTTAGAACTTTTATTTCTTTCTTCTTTTTTTCTCTTTAAAAATAAAATAAAATAAAATAAAAATTAAATTAAATTAAATTAAACTAACTAAAAAATTAAAATAAATAACTAAATTAAATTAAAAATAATAATTAAAATAATTAAAATAATTAAAATAATTTTAAAAAAATATTTTTTTAAAAAAAATAATAATATAAAATAATAATATATATATAATTCTAAAAAAATCTAAAAAATTTTGAACCATACATTAGGGTTACACTAATACATGCATGGTAGAAAATTACTTTTTCTGATTTAGTTGAACTTAATTAAATGATTGATTCATATTAAATCTGATAATCAAATGGCTGATCTGAATCTAATAGTCCAAAAATTAGATAAAGTTAACCTTCTTGCCTAGAAATTAGATTAACTCCTAATCCTAGGTCAACAATCTCCTACACAATTCACATCACCTTTTAATTATCAGGAGTTTTATTCTATTTGTGCTAGCCCAACCCATCATATGAATGAATGTCCTATTGCTGCACAGTTTCTACATTTTATCTAAGAACAAGTTCAAGCTGCTCAAGATTACTCCAAATTGATTAATGATCTATTTTTAAATTCATATAATCTAGATTGCAGCAACCACCATAATTTTTCTTGGACATCCCAACAGACTCAGGCTCAGACCCAAATTTTATCTATCCAAACCATCAAAATAGGCTTCAATACCAAAACTATGCTTATAATAATGGTCAGCCTAGTCAATTTATCCAGCCGTCATAATACAACCAGCTATCATACCCACCTCCTCAACAGACCAATCTAGCTAATGATAGATTTAACCAACTTTAATAATTAATTCTGAATCAACAATAATCAATCTTGACTCAACAAGAATCTATCACCAAGCTAGAAGCTCAAATAGGATAATTAGTTGAGTCTAACATGAGGAGAGAACTAGATGAACTACCGAGCCTATCAATTTCAAACAACACACCTAATATCCATCAACCACTTGGATCAAGTTATCAATTTAATGTCTCACTTAAGAATCCCCAATTTAAGAATGCCAAAGTAATTCTTAAACTTAAAAACTATAAGATTCTTATGGACCCATACCAAGATTAGGTGAGAGAAGCTAGTACTGATGCTAACCAAAATAAAAATTTAGAGCAATAAGTTAGTACTGAGACTAACCACATAGAAGAATCTAAGCTCAAAACTAGTATTGTTGCTGGTTCCAGTTTAAATAAGATAGATATAGAAAAAAAGAGAATAGATGATTTATCTGAAACTTATAAACCTAATGTCCTATTCTCTTTAACCCTAGAAGGTGGTTCTTCTCATAAAAATCAAGAGGCATGTAATGAAGTGTCAATGGAGTTGTGTAAGCAAGATCATATTAATTTACCTTCAGAATTAAATCCATCTTTAGACATCCTTCCAATATCCAGTGTATTAAACTTAACTCCTAATACAAAAACTCCATTCATGAGTATTTTAGAAGAATAAATAGGAGAAATTCTTAATAAACATGGATCTGAGAATGGGGTCACAAATTATGTTCTCCTAATTAACAATGAATATATCAATAATGGGATTATAAATCAACTTTCTGAGATTGGCAATCCAAAATCATTGAAATTTATCAATCCAATATTTGACACAGGATAGTAAGCTGCATTGTGTCCGACTGAAGATGGTAAACTTAGCATTTGTTGGGAGGCAACTCAATATTTAATTTTTTTCATCTAATTTATTTTTTTAGTTTATTTTTTTTAGGACATGTTGAATAAGTTGGAGGGAGAGCCCAAATTCTCAAAGGCATGTGCTGGACCAAAAATATACTGAGTCAGGTGTATTCTTTCATATTCTTTATTACATCCTTTATTTTTC
>QRFJ01001427.1:172372-229872 GCA_006176705.1 Cocos nucifera
CAACTCCTCTTCCTCCAACCAATCACAACCCTTTGTGAAATCAGATCTAAATTTGATTGGTGGGAATAGAGACCCCTGGATTCCTCCTTGAGAGGCGCCTAAGACCAGTCAAAGTTGGTTCTTAGAAAAGAACTCTAATTGGAATCCAAAAAGAAGATGGAGTCCTTGTCCAACAAGACTCCTAGGCGCCTCCAACTTGGGCACATGCCTAGGGTGGCGTGCGCCCTTTCTCCTTGCCAGTTTTTTGGCAGGGGGACAGGCCCCCACCAGCTCTCCAATAGATGCATGACATGTGGTCAAAAGTCAAAGTGTCAATGGTCAATGTTTGACCAGTCAAAGGTAGACTTTTGACACAAGTCAAAGAACAAGAAATGGCAGGTGACCAAAAATGGCAGGTAGTGTCTTACAAATAAGACAACCTTTTCTGACTTGGACAACCTCCTGTCAGACCATATGAAGGCCTCTGTTTGACACAAACTCCTTTGGCTCAACAGGACAACTTTTTTTATGATAGCAAAAGAAAGAACGTTAGGTTCAATCGAGTGCTAGCACGATTCCTTGAACCTAATTGAATCTCATTCAGATCAATTGAACTAGATCAGTTCAATTGATGATCACCAGATTCAAACCCTTGTTTGTGTGACCCAGTTAGGTTCAGTTCTATATAGTAATGGGATATGTCATGATCTCTATCATCGACATCATCGAAACTCCTTTCGATGGATCAGAACTCTTCTGATTCGAACAGCTGGAATGATCGATCATCTAAATCATTCTAATTGCTCCCAAAATCCACCAGTGACACCTAACAGTATATGGTGGCAACCCATCAGAGCTGAATGCGAACCTCTTGTGCAGCTTACCTGTGTGATTTCAGTTCTTCTTATCTGTGAGCCTCGATCAGATTAGGGTTAAGGTGAACTCGTCAACCCTAGTCTCTGTCATATGATGTAATCATTCGATTTGAGTCCAATTTGAAAATCTAAATAGAAACTCTTTCTATTATTTCACTCTACCATGGCCATGGATTTCTGGACTTGATTCTTCATGATCATCATAGGGCTACTCCTCTACCACCGAGGTAGATAGTTCCATCTTAATGCAATCCAGTTCTACAATGAACATGTCATAGCCAACATACACCTCAGGGTTTCCATATGACTAGGAGACCGAGTAATGGTGTAGTCAAAACCTATAACACCTCAAGGTGAACTGCCGATGCACCTCAGGTCAAAGAACCAGACACACTACTACAGCATCGAGTCAGTCATTGACGAGAAGGTAGACTCCCTAATGACTACTCGAGGTGGTCACGCTCAGTGCCCTCATTCTCTAATGAGTACCTATACTCTCGCTCCGGTGTCTCCACACCGTAGACTCAAGACTCATCTACTAAAGAGAAGCGATTGTACACCAACCTTTCGGATCAATCACCATCCTCATGATGATCCTATGGTCAGGAGCAATTTATGAGTTAATAATGATTATTCATGTCTTAAATTTTCAACTCTTGAAAATATGAATTATCATTACCATTAACTCAAAGGATGTATCACAGACACTAAATACACATATGTGATAGAAAATAATCCATTTATTGATTTTAGTCAAAATTACAATTTTGCCCCTAGAAGAGTATTACAAGTGTCAGCCAATTCTGGCTTCTAGGGCACATATATCTAACAGTACTACCAATAATTTTCTATCAATAAAACTCCTACATTTCAATGATATCATTTCTTGGTACAAGAACTATGTGATGACAGAAAAGAAGCAACCAAAAGTGGTCATGTTAGGAATAGGAGGAGAACCTCATCCTAACGTGAGCAAAGTCGAAGGCCTCATTCATTTTAGACAAGATAGAGGAAGAGGCCGTGACAGCAGTCCTTATGTGCCCCCATAGTCTCATTAGAAATAGGAGGAGAACCTTATCCTAACTTGAGCAAAATCGAAGGCCTCATTCATTTTAGACAAAATGGAGGGAGAGGTCCTGACAACGGTCCTTATGTGCCCCCATAGCCTACTAGGAACAAGAGAAGAACTTCATCCTAATGCGAGCAAAGTCGAAGGCCTTGTTTATTTTAGACGAGATAAGGAGAGAGGCCCTGAGAATGGCCCTTATGCGCCCCCACAGCCTGTTAGGAACAGGAGGAGAACCTCATCCTAACATGACCAAAGTTAAAGACCTCATTCATTTTAGATAAGATGGTGGGAGAGGCCCTGATAATGGCCCTTATGTGCCCTTACAGCCCATTAGGAATAGGAGGAGAACCTCGTCCTAACGTGAGCAAAGTCGAAGACGTTGTTCATTTTAGATGAGGTGAGAACAGAAGATAAGATCTTCTTGGATCTCGACTGGAGGCAACATCTCCTCCGAGCCTCAACTTCAATGTCAATCTCGACTGAAGATAAAGTCTCCCTCAAGCTTCAACCCCAACGAGTGTAGAGCCTGAAAAAGGACTTCAATAGTTACCTTTTTTGTACTCCCTTCCTTCAAATTTTGAACTTGAAAGTGGGGGGATTATTATTGAGGATAAATTTTGCTCCCGTCGAAGTCTAGTCTGATGCTTAGCCTAACATAATCGGTAATCATGGAAAAACTTTAATCAAAAATTCTTCCTCTAGTGGTCGAGCCCCACTTGATCTCCTCCAGCAGTCAAACTCATTCAGTAGTCAAACTCCTTCGGTGGCCAAACTCATTCAGTAATCGAACTTCTTAGCGATCGATCCCCAGTCGAACTTCTCAGTAGTCGATCCCCAATCGAACTCTCTAGTGGCTGAACTTCTTTCGAATCTCTCCTTCAGTTAGATTCCTCCAGAAGCTGAACTCCTTTCGAATCTCTCCTTCAGTCAAGTTTCTTCAGGATCTGAACTCCTCCTTCAGTCGAATTTCTATAGGAGCCGAACTCCTTCCGGATCTCTTCTTCAGTCGAATTCCTTCAAAAACCGAACTCCTTCTAGATCTCTCCTTCAATCAGATACTTTCAGGAGCCGAACTCCTTCCGAACTTCTCTTTCAATCGAATTTCTACAGGAGCCGAACTTCTTTCGGATCTCTCCTTTGGTCAATTTTCTTCAAGAGCCGAACTCCTTTCGGATCTCTCCTTTAGTCAAATACTTCTAAGAGCCAAACTTCTTTCAGACTGCTCCTTCAGTCGGATTTCTATAGGAGCCGAACTCCTTTCGAATCTCTCCTTGAGTCAAGTTCCTTCAAAAGTCGAACTCCCTCCGGACTCCTCCTTCAGTCGAATTTCTACAAGAGTCGAACTCTTTTTGGATCTATCCTTCAATCAAGTTCCTCTAGAAGTTGAACTTCTTCTGGATCTCTCCTTCGATCGGTTAACTTTAGGAGCCGAACTCCTTCCAAATCCCACCAAGAGCTGAACTCCTTTCGGACTTCTCCTCCAGTCGAACTTCTCCATCAATCGGACTCCTCCTAGACTTCTCCATCAGTCGAATTCCATCCAAATTTTTTTAGTGAATTTTTTTCAGATTTCAACAAGCATTCCTCTCAAATGATCTCCTCTAGCCATGTTTCCTTTAGAAGTCCGAACTTTCCTGGAATTGATGTATGTCAAAGCTCTTCACCAACCAACGCCTACTTCCTCCGAACTTCGACTATTAAATCTCAATGAATGGCCACTTCATGACAACAGACATCATTCTCCATAACAAATTCCACGTGGCCCCGAACGGCCACATCATAACAATGGCCGTAACAAACTCCATGTGGCTCCAAATGGCTCACTTCCGAATGGCCACATCACAACAACGACCGTAACAAACTCCATGTGGCTCTGAGCGGCCCACTATCGAACGATTACAACAAACTCTATCTATAAAAAGGGATCCTTCAGATACGTTTTCTTTAAGCTCTCTTTTTTTTTTTCAAAATTTTGCTGAATTCTTGCCTGAGCACTTCATTTCTGTTGGCCAGAAGAGTTGATTTGATCGTTGGAGGATCCTATCGAAGCTACCACCATCGACACCGGGTAGAACTTTACTTTGCAGGTCATCGACGGTAACCTCTTCTTTCTCGACTCTAGCTCGATCCAGTATCAACCAGATTCTGCACCAATACGTACCTTTTCTAAATCTATAATTGCTTGATATTTTTCAAGAAAAAAAAGAGATGATCTCTTTGAAGAATAACCAAAAATTTCTTTATGATTTGTCTTGACTAATTTACTAATATCAATTTAAATTAGTTTATCATTCAACATCTTCAAAACTATTTGATTTGAATTAATTTATCTTTATCAATTCAAAACTAAAATTATTGGTATCATGCTAAATTTGCAAATTGATCTTTAAGTGATATTGAACTCACAAGAAAATCATGATTTAATCTAAATTTTAGTTTAATTGATATCATTCTTGCCCTATATTTTATTGCATTATTCTTGGTAAAAGAATTAAATATAATATTTTAAATCTATTTCATATTGATATTTTTTGAAGTGATACCATTTGAGATAAATTCAATGAATTACATATTTTTTTTTAAACTTAATTAAATGATATCTCTTATGATAAGAAAAATATAAATTTAAATAGAATATTTTTTAATTACTTGCCACACTCTTTTGATCTTCTTGATGTTTGTTCTTACTATATACATTCTTTTGTAAATATTCATTCAATTTAATAAAAAAATAGAATTTTTAAAAAAATTTGATATCTTTTTAAGTGAATATTATGTTTGATTGATATTTGGATTCATTAATACTTAATTCACTCAATTGATACTTATATCTTTAAATTTTGTTCAATTTTAAAATAACTTTATTTGCAAAAAAAAGGAGAAAAAAAGTTGAAAGATAAAATAATCTAGCTATAATTATGAAAAATAGGAAAAGATAATGTTATTGAAATATTAAAAATAAATAAATTCTTAGTATCTCCAAAATAAGGGGATAAATGCTTTTTTATCTTGATTTGATTAAAAATTTTGATTAATTTATATTAAGAAAAATAAATTTTTGATCTTAAATTTTTAATCAATTACTTTATGAACTTCTTAAATTCATGTATTTATTCAATTTGATATGCATGATTTTACAGTCTAATTATTCTTGATAATTAATTAGAGTTAAATTGAATTGAAATATTATCTTACTCCAAGAATTGAATTTGACACACACTTTTAATTTTGAAACTTATTTGAAAATCTGAATATAATAAAAAACTTTTGATGTGCATTGAAAATTCTTATAAAATTAATTATATCAAAATAATTTTTACTCAAAAAATAAATTTAAAAAAGTAACTTTTTTTGCTTTGATACTATCATTAATTTTCTCGATACATTCTTGACACATTTCTTTTCTAAATTTAAATGATGGATTTTCATTAAGAAAAAAAAAGAATGAATATTAATATGCATATTATGCTTGATTTTATATTCAAATCTTTTGAAAAGCTCTATTTCTCTTAAAGTTTAAAAGTATATACTTGAAAATCTAATTAAAAAGATCATATTCATTCAAAAAAAAAAAGAAAGAAGAACCTTTGATATTTGAATTCAAGCTAATTTCTGAAACTAAAAATACTTTAAACATGTTTTAAATCAAAAGATAAATTTTTTGAAGAAAACTTTGATAATAAATTTTCATATTTTATTGATTTTGATGATTACTCTTTTATCCTTCTCATGAGCTTTTGATGTTGTCAAAAAGGAAGAGAATTATTATTGAGTATATGCTTGAGCTTATCTAGAATAAAGTATGTTCTTATCATTTAAATAATTTCATGCATTATAAATATATATTTCTTAGAAACTTATTATATATTATTTTGCATATATTTAAAAATTTTATCATCATCAAAAAGAAAAAAATTATTGACCTAGAGATTGATTTTGATGATGACAAAGAGTTTTGAGTATAAGTTATAAGTCTAACGATATTGATGAGGATGTGCAATTTCAAAATTTTAAGTGCTCATAATTTTTTTTTAAGTGTTTCCTGATATATTAATAAGAATAAATCAAGTCAAGAAGGCAAGTCTAGCCTACAAATCAAATTGGAGAAGAAAGGATCATAAATAGTCTTTGGCACGTATGGCACTCAAGCTGGACCGATCCAATCTAAAACTGAGCCGATCTAGTCTCAATAAAAGTAAAAGATAGAAAGCACAGAAAGTAAAATTTTCAAGATTTAGAAGACTGAGCTAATCTAGCTAGAAATTAAGCTGATCTAGTGGGACTGAGCCGATCCAGTTAGAAACTGAGCCAGCCCAGTGACTGTAAAGCTAGTTTTCAAAACTATAGCTTTTCATCTCACAAGATTCTTAATGGCTATTTTTTCATCTCCAACGGCTAGAACTCTTTCTGAAGATCTTTCAGATATCAAGAAGTAATGAAAAACCTTAAGGATATATAAGAAAATTTTTGGAGCATTAAAAATAGGTCTTGGAGAGCATATTGAATATTCTTTGAGAAAACTAAGGAGTGAGATGAAAGGAAAAGAGGAGTTATTTTCAAAATGATCCTTTGTCCTTCTACTATAAATTATCCTCAAGCAAGTGAGAATAAGAGTGAAGAGAATCAAGAAGCCTCACAATCTCTCAATCATTCAAGGAGAAAAAATCAAGCCTACAAGCAAAAATAACTTAGATTTTCTTCTCTTGTGCTTTAAAAGAGTTTGTTTTATTTTGTATTCTTCTTTTTATTTCAAATTTCTTAGGATGAAAAACTTGGATTGGTCCAAGCCTTGAGTTGGACATTTGTAGTAGTTTAATTGGTGAGCCAAGGTTAAAACCAATCGAAATTGATTGTTAGTCTGGAGAAAAATAATCACTCGTAAGGTTTTGGTTGGTGATCCAAGAAAAACTAACTAGATTGTTTAAGAGCTCAAAAAATAATCTTATATGATTTTGGTTGGTAAGCCAGAAAAAATTAACTAGATTTGATTGTGAGCCTAAAAAATAATTGGACTATAATTCTTATTGAAAATTATAGTTGAATTCCTAAGTAGTTTACTTAGAAAATGGATGTAGGTGCTGAGTTTAGTATCGAACCACTATAAAATTTGTGTGTTTATGATTGTATGCTTTATTCTATTACTTTTATTCACTGCACATCACATAGTTTGATTCATTAAGTACTTAATTAGTTTAATTTGTTCATATCTCAAGTTTATTACTCATTAGTCATTTAATTTTAGAAATACCCAATTTACCCCACCTATTAGGTAGCCATCCTTAGGCAACAGAATCAATAGATAATCAAATCGATGATCAAGAAAGATATTCAAGTCAAATTGGAGGATCAGAAAGTAATCAATCATGGGAGCAAGATTATCAAGTCAAGAAACTCATGTAAAAGAAAATCTAGATATAGGCTCTATGAGTTTTAATTGAACTATGAAATTTTAAATCCTTAGAGATGAGCTAATATGCAATGTAATTCAATACATCAAGCACTTAATTTTTATGATTGAATATTTTATCTTCAAGTACTTTATTTCATATAAAATTTTTTATTAAAATTTTAATAATTTAGTATTTTATGGGAGAATGTCAAATATAGTTTTACTTATATGTTCAGTAACTCAAAAATATTCATATCCAATTAAGCATCTTTTAATTTAAGTTTATCAATTACAAAAATGATATGAAAAAGCTATTATATTATGTTAAATTTTAAGATAATTTTAATTCATATCGTAACATGATACTTAGAGGAGAGCATATTGACATCTTAAAATCAAAGTATTCAAATCATCAAAATCAATCAATCATACTAATCTTACTAATATATGAAAAGATTTTCAAACAAATAGACATAATATGAAATCATATTAAAGTCAATAGATTTAATCAAAATAACTTTAATAATCATTGATGATATGATGTGAGAAAAAATTTAGATTATATTATACATCAATACCCATCCTTTTTCATTTTCAAGGCATCCATAAATTTTTTTTCTTTCATTTCATTTGAATCCTTGGTGCACCTACAAAATTACTTAATAATTTTTGGTATCTAAGTCATCTTGGGTCCATAGGAGTTAGTATTCAAGATTCTTTTTGGAACCCAAATTTATTTAATAGAAGTTTGGCCATTTCTTTTAATATTACATTTAGAAATTTTGTGGCCAACTTTATTATATTTAAAATATTTGATTGAAGAATTTTCAAATAAAACTTTTGTGGACATGTTTGTGATAAATTTTATTTTCTTAATAAATTATAGCCAACTTCATCTTCTTCAAAAAAAGTCCTTTGATTGTTTAATATAGCTTGAAGTTTTTGAGATCCAATTATAAACTTTTCAATCATAGACTTCCAGCTTTCAATTTTCTTCTTTAATTTGATATTTCTTCTAAAAGAGATTTTTCATATTTACTCTTTTCTTTAGCAAAAAATTTTAGTTTATTAAGTTCTTCTTTCAGCTTAAGATTTTCTTCAATCATAGATTTTTTAGATTTTAAAAATCTTTCTTTTTTTTCAACTAAGAAATTTTTAGATTTAACCATATTCTTCTTTTCTTAGTTAAACATTCTATTTATTTCAAGAATTTTCTTTTCTTTGGCTATATTTTTTATATTTTTCAATAGATCTTTTTTTCATTCAAAATTTTATTTTTCTCTTCAGCCAAAGATAAGTTGGATTTTTTATGCTCTTTGTTTTATAGCCTTACCTTCTTATGTTCATCTATTAATTCATTAAAGGTTTCATATAATTCATTAAAAGTAAATTTAGAGAAATGTTCATAATATACCTCATCATTTTAAGCCATGAGGCACAACTTGCTATACATTCCTTCTTTTTCTCATTCTTCTCTTCTTTACTTTGCACCTCCTTAATCAATGCTTTTTTCTTTTGTTTCTTTCTTTTCTTCTTCTTTTTTTCCTCATGCACCATGAGGCATGAGTTGAGGTGAGTTTTTTTTTTTTTTTGGAAGCTTGATGTTTCTCTTTGATTTGCTCACTCAAAAGTAGTTTCTAATTTCTTTCATATGTAATTTATTGAATTACATGAAGAAATTATATTAAAAATATTTATGTCTAATGAGCAATAAAGTAAATTCATTACTTTAGCATTCATTTGAATCATTTTTTATCATGAATCGATGCATTAGATGTATGTAGGCCATTGATTATAATTTTTCATAAATTATAGTCATGTGCTTAAATGAATATTTTTATCCTAGATTTTTAATAAGTATAATTTGAGCCATCAAATAATGGGGGTCTATCTATAAAATATCCATCACTAAAAAGATTCTATTTTGGGTTGCTAGGATCTTTGGCTCTTAATGGTTAGGTCAACAACTAATAACAAAGCACCTGCTCTGATACCATTTGTTGCTCAGCTATGCAATCCAAGAGGAAAAGGGGTGAACTGAATTTTTAAAATTTTAAAACTAATTTAGAGTTACCAAGATTATGTAATGATATGCAAGTTGTATGTAGTGGATAATTTAAGTAAGGTAAAAAGATAAATAGTAAGAGAGCAAGTATTTAATAAAATAAAGATGGAGAGAAAGCAAGCACACCATAAATAAATAAGATTTATACTAGTTCAGTGCCAATTTTGTACCTATATTCACTCTTTAAGCTCCTATTTGAGAATTTAAATTCACTAAATGTATTTAAACTGAATACATCGTTAGAAACTTCCAACCCTAGATATCTCAAGCTAGAATACTTATTTTTTGGATATAAACCAACCCAATACAATCCTATTTAAGGTTAGAATTAATCTTTCCAAGTTTTAGAATCCTTTCAAAACTTCAAACAATATGAAAATAGAGGTAATGATAATAAAATATAAGTTTAGCTTCCTTAATGAGCAAATAAAACTTTAAGAATACTTTACACAACAAAGAAAGAAGATTTTCTAATTTTTCTTAAGATTATTGGAGACTTGAATGAGCTCTTGAGGAGTTGGTGAACTTAAAATGAAAGCTTCTTTGCTTGGAGAGGGCTTTTTACTTAGGACTGAAATAAATGCTTGAATCTCTTGATTTCTTTCCTTCTTTTTGAGCCTTTATATCTTCAATAAGTATTAAAGAAAAATCTAGACAGATTTAGAGCCATTAAAGGACTTTAAATACACATTAAATGCATCCAAAATAGACTGAAAAATAGTTATTGTAGAGTTTTTTCGTTGTAGGGGTCGATCCCTAGATCGTCCCCTGCATAGGGGTCGTGATAGAAAAATAGAAAATGACTATGTTATGCATTTTTAGCCTTTGGAATAGTAGAGGTCGACCTCTAGATCGACCCCTACAAGCGTGCCAACCCAGAAATGCATGCCAATTAGCAACAGGGATCAACCCAGAGGTTGATCCTTTTGCTAAAATTTGATTTTCTTTCAAAATATGCATCCAAAATTCATGAAACTATCTCCAATAGATCAAAAATCTTCTAGGCTTATTCTTGAGGCTTCCAAATAGATTTTTTTTAACTTTATAAAATTTATGATTTTACCCCTTGTCATCTTTCTTCATGATTTTCTTTCAAATTATACATCCAAAATTTATTAAACTGCCTCTAATAGATCAAAAATCTTCTAGACTTGTTGTTGAGACTTTCAAAATATATATTTTTTCAACTTTATAAAATTTATAATTTTGTCTCTCGTCATCTTTCTTTAGTAAATTTGAAATTTCTTATTGAACCTGAAACATAATTGATCTTTCTTTAAGCCAAAATTATTAATATCTCCTTAAATATTTTATAATCATCAAAATTAATTCTTAAAGTAATAAAATAAAAGATAAAAAATATTTTTAAAAAATATTATTTTTAAAAAATAAAATATTATAAAACTAATAATAATATTTTTTTTAAAAAAATATTTATTTATTATTATTTTAAAAAGATAACATATTCTTTTTTAAACTTAAAAATAATAATATACTAATTTATTTTTCTAAAAATAATATTTTTATTAACATCTCAGATAATTTTAGTTATGCCATGTAAATTATTATTTTATTATTAATAATAATTTAAAATATTATTTTTAAATAATATTAAAGTAATATTTTAAAAATTAAAAAATAATATTTTAAGAATAAAAGTATATTTTTATCAGCATCTTAGATGATTTTAGTTATGCCATGTAGATTATTATTTTATTATTAATAATAATTTAAAATATTATTTTTAATAATAATAAAGTAGTATTTTAAAAAATTAGAAAAAAAATATTTTAAAAATAAAAGTAGGAAAGGGATAAGAGATGAAAATTTTTTAAAAAAAATTAATATTTTAAAAATTAAAATATTATAAAATTAATAATAATATTTTTTAAAAAAAAATATTATTTATTATTATTTTTAAAAAATAACATATTATTTTTTTAATTTTAAAAATAATAATATACTAATTTATTTTTTTAAATAATATTTTTATTATTTTTTAAAAATAATATGTTTCGAGATCTGAATTGATCGATTAGATCAGATCAAATCTAATAAATTATCCATAAATAGAGCACGATACTTCATTGATTTGAAAGCTAAATCTCTGCATTTAATAGCCTCCAAAAGTTTAAAAAATATATGAGAAGAAGTGAGGGGATGGGAGTGCGATCGAGATCGGCATTTGCTGAGAGAAAATGGAAGCTGTGGTGGGGCGACAAGGGGGTGGGGTGACACCGGCAAATGCAAAAAAAATATGAGAATAAGAAGAAAAAAGAAAATAATAATAATAAAATATTATTTTATAAAAAAAGAGAAAAAAAAAAGAAAAGAAAAAAAAAGAAGAGAGTTTCTCTCTTTTCTTTCAGTGATGGTGCCAGGGGCGGTGGTACCGATATGGATGCTGGGGGTATGATTGGAATCGACGTTTGTTGAGAGAGAAAGAAAGTTATGGTGGGGCGACAGGAGGGTGGGACGGCATCGATGGGTGCAGAGAAGGTATGAAGAGAAGAGAGAGGATGAGGATGTGATCAGAATTGATGTTTACCGAGAAAGAAAAAGCTGTGATGAGGTAATAGAGATGTATAGCGGTACCAGCAGGTACATAAAAGGCATGAGAATGAAAATAAAATAAAACATTATTTTATAAAATAATAAAAAAATATCATATATATAATAAATAAAATAAAATATTTTTAAAAATTAAAAAATATTTATTATGAATATTTATTATTAAAAAATTTTAATAATTATAGATTGTAATTATTCATCTACGTAACGCACGGGTCTTCGACTAGTAGTTATGAAGAACATAATATACTTCCTCAATTGCAAAGTTAGAAGTGTACATGTTGTCAATAAGCAAATTGCATCATTTTGTAGATCATTGTTGATCAGGGGGATTTACTATTGATTATATATATATATATTAAAAAAAAGAGAGAGAGAAATTACACTTCGAACTCCCCGACTTTAGCTGAGTTCCCTAGGCCCCTCCTAGTTTAAAAATATTCAATAACAACCCACAACTTACTCACTCGACCCAACGTCGTCCCTCTGCCCATTAGTCATTCAGCATTGTTACAATGCCATTCCGAATGACCAAATTACGCCTCTCTTATTTGAGCCTTTCACCTTGTCCTTTTTGCCGAAATCATTCCATTCCCATCCCTCCAAGTTTCCACTTGATGGTCCTCAAGGTCAGAACTCCAATTATTCTCGATCTTACCATGCGGCAGCCGCCTTCCTTTGGTGCAATTATCTGGGAATCCACATTGGACATGCAGCTCTCATCTTCGAGCATTCACATCCCATCTTCGAATGATAACTCGTCTGCCCTCAATTTTGCTTTATTAAAAAAACACATCCTTTGTCCGTCACATCCATGGATTTGTTCTTGCGTTGAAGTTTCTAGGGCACTATTACATATTGTTCTCAGTAACGCTGGGTTTAGGGTTAGCTATATATCATGCATCTCTTCTACCATGCACGTGCTTTGCTGTGCATGTTTTGAGATCATATTTTTAACGTTTCGTAACAGAAGCCATTATTTGTTACATATAATTAGTAATATGACTCGGTTTTCATGTTGATTGATCCTTAGTTGACATTAGGTGATTCTTGATACTTGATTGATCAAAACATTGTGGTAAATAGGATACTTAATTGTGGGTATGATACTGGATTGTCCGTTACTTAATTGTGTTAGGTATGATGCTTGTTTGGTCCTCAGTTTACCACGTCCCTAGTTAACCTTTAGAAAATATACTATTCCATATGTACTCCTTATCCGTTAAATAAGATGCATGATTGTTATCACGTGAATGTCTTTAGCTAGCATCAGCTGAATGTCCCCAGTCAGCATCAACTCTATTTTTGATCATGTTATGTATCATTTTATTGGTGGAATGGCCCTAGAATATGATAAATTTCACTGTAGTCAGACTTCACCAGTCAGAAATCCCAAAGACGGTTCTCTCTGCCTGGTCTTTCTTAACCAAGTTAAATGGCAGACAATTAGGCTATTTGCATACCCTTCTCTTGTGTGCTTTGTTCATGCAACCTATGACATGTTATCCCTCTTCCTTTTGCTTGGAATGTTGGCACCTAATATTATCTCAGAACTTGTGAAACATGGGTGCATTTACCTAATGTCACTGCCTGCAGGAATGGATTCTAATCTTTTCACCATAGAGCTGCACCATGGTAGGGCCATTAAATTTCTTCCCCGCATGCACTACAATCGGGGTTATTTGAACCACTTTGACGGTTGTAACCCCAGTAGAAAATGAGTATTACAAAGACAAAAAAAAAAAAAAAAAAAACATGATGGAAAAATTAGGGTACAAGAACCATGCACAAGTTTACCACCTAGTGTCTAGTGAGGCTCTGAGACTTACTTAAAGCCCTGAACTGTCAAGGATGGTATAGAAATGCTAGAGGCGATCAAAGAACATGAAATCATAGAGGTTCATGTTGAACATACTGTGGATGAAGTGGAAACCAACTAGGAGGATCCAACTCCATCCTTTTTGTCCTCTTAGCCATATGTCGTGGATTTTGATGAAGTGAAGGAGACGATGGACGCCAATCCCTCCCTCTGGTGAGCTAATACAAGATGAGGTTGATCATCTATGCTCAACGGTAGATGCTATTATTAAGGAGAAGAGCAGTAGACACGAGTCAGGCAGCCTGCCTAGTCTGCTCGAGCCTGCAGCCTTTTGGGTCAGCTAGGGTCAAAATACTAATTCTTAAAAATGCTATACCCATTCCATATTTATCCATGTCAAAAAAAAAAAAACAATCAAAATAATTTTTAAATAAAGATGAAAGAGCATTATTTTTAAATAAAACAAGACTATCTTTATTAGAACTTATTCAAAAATTAAAAAAATTCAAAATTATAATATTTTAAAATATAAAAATATTAATTGTCTTATTTTATAATAAAAAAATATTAAGTAAAAAAAAAGCTTGAGATGCTAAAAGATAATGGGAATGAAGAAAAAAATATATAAATATAATTTAATAATTAATAAAACTAATATAATTATTTTATTAATCATAAATTTTATATATATATATATAAAAGATGATTTTACCATCCCTACTCACATGGAACATTCGTAGAAGCATCAGCTAAGGTTTGCGGCGAAGTCCTTGCCGAGGCCATTCGTCCACGGTAACAAAAGTGTATAAGATGGGCTTTAGGAGGAGGAACTAGTACTTCACCTACCTCAATGACGAGACTCCTATCACTTTGCCCTCTCACTATTCTAGGATCACACTCTATCTCACCTTCTGGTTTCTCTTGCATAAGAGAAATCCTAACTATAAGCAATGGTTATCTCATGAGCTCACGTGATTCGTATTATGTTGGCATCAAAGGCTTTGCATCTAAGCAAATTATGCGAAATTTATCGAGAATATTTTGGTCTTGAAATGCCATTTAGGCACATGATACAAAACCTCCATAACATTTTAATGGAGATGGATTGAGAGATGACATTAGGTCAAATGAAGAAGTCGATGGACATAATTAAAAACTTTTTAGGGACCTCAATCAAAGCCTGAGAGGGTCAAAGTACACTTTTCCTAATTTTAATATTAGATGCACAAATCTAAGCAGAAAAAAAAAAAAAGGTGCAAAAATAGTTCATATCATTTTAACTATTTTTTTAATGGCCACATAATGCAATGATTATAAATATGGGATGTATCCATGTGGATGACCAAACCACCCTTCCCTAAAAACGCTTTGGCCTCTACCTGCTGATGGTTCTGGGGGGCAGCACAGTAATAAGCGCAAAAACTGGGCGTTCATCTGATCTCCCTGTTTCAGCCGCTCTGCTCGGTGACGGCAGTTTGCTGTGTCACACTATGGGTTGGTGACTTGCAAGCGGCCAGATCAAAATGTGCCTTCCGCCATGTCAAACTCGGAGCGAGAACGGGAAAACAGCTGTACGGTAATTCTTTGCATAATGCCAGACAAGCTTTGTACTGGTTCGCTGTGATTTTAAAATTCTCTTAAACCCAGTAAAATGATGGATGACTCTTGAAAGAACCAATTGCTCAGGTATCACACATGTTACCATCACCAGCAACCGCCCAAGGAGTCCATTTCATTACACGCTCGGCATCTATCAGTTCTAAGATGAGTGAATTCCAATCCATTTTGATTTTAGCAAATAGCAAGGCTTACCAGCAAATAGGGCTATGAACATAAACAGCTACAAATATTCTCCTCCGTCAAGTTCCAACATATCATGAGTTTACGGCTTTCCCTCCTAAGAATTTTCAGGCTAGCATAGATTATAATATATATGTCACCGAGTGACAACTTGGAACAAAAATCATATGGAACGGACATTATAAAACATCCGAGACAGTTTTCATAATTTATTATATTTTTTTTAATATCAATCTTAAAGAATAAATTTAAAAATTAAAAATTTTTTCTACTAATGAAATTATTAATCTGACATTCTCTTTCTTCTATATTTTTAGCACATACTTTTTAGCGATACTATATGATCATATAATATACATTATATAAATTATTCTTCAAATAAATCAATGCACACCTATAAATAAATCGATACATAATTTTTAGAATATGGAGTTCACCAATATACAGTACATAGCTAGATAATGCATGCTGTAAGCTTTTTGGATACGCACCCAGCAACGACCCAATATACACCTACAAATAAATTGATACATAGTTTATTGAATTTAATATTTACCAACACATAGTATATGGCCAGTTAATACATACCTAATAAAATATTTATCCCATATCCCAATACACAACTTTAAATAAAGTGATCGCAATTTTTAAAATACAGCACTCATCAGTACACAACATATGACCAAATGATACACACTATACGACTTATTGATACATACCGTAAGCTTTTTTGATACATACCTAGCAACGATCCAATACACATCTATAAATAAATTGATACATAGTTTACGAACTTAGTATTCATCAATACATAGTATATGGTTAGTTGATATATACCTAGCAAAATATTCATCCGATAACCCAAAACACACCTCTAGATAAAGTGAAACATAGTTTTCAGAATATAGTACTTATCAATACATAGTATATGACCAAATAATACATACTAGATGGTTTATTGATATATACTGTAAGTTTTTTGATACATATCTAGTAATAACTCAATACACACCTATAGATAGATTAATACAATTTACCAAACTTAGTATTCACCAGTACACAATATATGGTCAGTTGATATATACCTAATAAAATATTCATTCGACATTCTAATACACATCTCTAAATAAACCGATACATAGTTTCCATGAACTTTTAAATACAAAATCTTAGAAAAAAAGAAATTTGGAAAAGAAGAAACTCACTGAAGACCTCATAGATAGGAAAGATGGTATATATAGTTTGACAGAGGAGAAAGAGACTCGGGAGGTAGATTTTATGATGAAAAAATGGCTTGATAAGGAAGATAATAGATAAAAAGGCTTAATCGGCAATTTTACCATAATAATGCCTATTTTAAATAAATTTATAAAAATAATATCCCTTTCAAACTATTTACTAAAGTACTGTCCAACTTAAAGTCGCCCCTTTGAAAGAGCGACATTATGTGCTGACTCAGCTCGGCTTGCCAACTAAACAATAGCCCTATGATAGAGTATTTCTATAAGTCGCCCTATAATAGGGCGGCTCTATAATTCGCCCTTTCAAAAGGCGTCTCTATAAGTCGTCTTTTGAAAAGATGACTTTGATATGCTGCATCCTCTTTAAGAAAGATGTTTCAAGAGGTTTCTCAAATTGAAGGTACTCCTTTGTTTGCAAACCAATGATGTACCATTTCATGAAAAAAGATCGAATTATAAGAATTATGTCCATATGATAGAAGACTAACCAAATACCTAGCTTCAACCATATCTAATTAGTATATTAGTTAATATCATAAAAAATGCTTATCTATATTATACTAGTTTGAATATCAGAATAAAAGCACTAGTATTAATTTTAATACATCTTGAGTTGGCGATGAGGTATCAAATGCCAATGAACAATTTACTAGAATGGACACCTTGTGACGGATAACAGCAGCTCAATAAGTTTGTCTACTTCAATCCTATTAGTTTCTTGAATACCTGACCATGTGGAGTTGTGACGGTGAACTTTGATACATCGTGGAAGAATGAGAAGGCTGGTGCAGGTTTCATTAGTCATGATGTCTGTGGTAACACTGGTATGAGATCATTTTATACATTTACGATACGTAAAGATAAATTGAGAGCGACCTAGGAAAGATCTACCGCAACAGTATAAAAGTTAGAATGCTCGAAGATCTAATTGAAAGGTGACTTATTAATGGTCATCGATTGGATTAATAGATGTCGTAGTAATGCTAGTATAATTCTAAGCCACTCACTTCTTATGAACATCATATAAGCCATAAAACCCGATTGAATGAGTGAATATGGCTATTTCATCTGCATTTGTTGTCACAAAAGCATCGATCCTATAAGACAACCAACCTGCCCATGTACCGAGATAAAAGGCTAGGATAAAAACAAAGAATTATCATAGTTGATCATTATAGCAATAGTATAACGGTCATCAATAAATTATTTTTAATCCAGATTCTTACTAGCACATACAGCGAACAAATGAAAGTACTGATAATGTAGTAACTGCCACTTCGGACATGTGCATGTACCTACCTCTAAGTTGACTGTTTGTATATAATCAGGTTCATCGGGGCTATAATGCCTGCGTCTTAACTGAATCTCACATAAATCCAGTTGGTTAGTATACTTAATCACACCATAGTTCCTAGACATTAGCTTGTAGGGTTTGATGGACATGGCGGAATTAATGGATTTAAAATTTTTGGTCTATCAAAGATGGTAGGCTTTATAAATGACAGAGAGTTCTAGGGGGGCGTCTCACTAGTTAACACCCCGTTACAAAAGAACTCTTAGTCCTCTTATGCGCCAAATAATTCATGCGCTATATATTATGTGGCGTCAACTCTAAGAAGAGTTTGGGGTGCCTTGGACTCTTCCAAAATGAATCCAAAAAATTACCAAGTGGCATCCATCTGATAGGTAGCCCTTTTAGCCTAACCAAATTTCAGATTTAAATAAAATTGGTTAACCAAAAGTGCAAGGATTCGAACCAAAATTGATTTGGCTAGGAATTAGGTTAGCTAACATGTGCTAGTATGCTAATTAGCCACCTAATTAGGATCCAATAATCCTAAAATAAATTCTTGACCAATTTTTTTATGTGTGTAATCCATTGGGCTCCACATCTACCTAGTAGTAGACCTGAGGTATTTTAATCTAATCACTTGTATAACTTTCACTTAGAGAACTATCTTTTGACATACAAGTAAGGTTCCATAAGATGTTCTCTTTAATGAGTCAATTTAGTGAACTCATTCCTCAATGAGCATCCATATCATTGTATTAGTTTTTTCACAAAGTAGCTTGTAAAATCTGCCATCCTCTCTATCAAGCATACATATGATGTGCCAGTCTATCTAGAACATTGATCCCCGACTCAATGTTCCTACGACTAGGAATGTTTAAGATTAGTATTTTAGAATTTTAGATCTTACAAGCATGACTCATTCATATCCCCTAAAATCATTATCCTAATCTTTGGGGTTCATCATAATCATAAAAAGATACAACTGGAATGATGAGTCAAATGCCTTATTTTATTAATATCAGAATAATATCATTACATAAGTTGGGGGTTATACAGAAAAAGTTCCACCACATCATAAATGTGATTATCTTGTAGGGCACTTATTCTTTCAATCTTTCACTTACACTAAAATCAATCATCTTTATATCTCAAACCCATACAATTAAGATGATGATCAAACAGTTGCTGTGGTAAGGCCTTAGTGAATGGGTTTGCTATATTGTTCTTAGTATCGACTCATTCTAATACAATATATTATCTCTTGATAATCTTCCGAACGAGATGGAACGGTTTGAGGATCTGCTTTGATCTATAGTGAGATCTTGGTTTCTTGGCTTAGATCACTGCACCAATATTATCATAATAAAATGGTACTGATTATTCTATCTTATGAACCACTTCCAGATCACTGATGAATTTCTTCATCCAAACAGCTTCTTTGGTAGCTTCACTAGCAGCAATGTATTCTGACTTTGTGGTTGAGTTAGCTACAGTTTACTGTTTTAAACTTTTCTAACTCAGTGCACCTCCATTTAATGCAAACACATATCCTAATATTGACTTGCTATCATCCAGATTTGATTGAGAATTAGAATCAGTATAATTTTCTAGTTTTAACTTTGACCCTCCATAAATCAGAAAAATATTGTTAGTTCTTCTCAGATACTTAAGAATATTTTTCACAGCTTTTCAATGATCCTTCCCTATATCAGCCTGATATCCACTGACTATACCTAAAGCATAAGCCAAATCAGATCTAGTACATAATATGGCATACATAATCGATCCTACGGTCAAAGCATAAAGAATCAAATTTATTCTTTCTTTTTCTTCTAATGTCTTAGAAGACATTTTCTTAGAAAAATGTATGCCTTGACTTATGGGCAAGTATCATCTTTTACTTCCCTCCATATTGAATCTCTTCAACACTAAGTCAATGTGCCTAGATTGGGATAAGCCAACATCCTATTAGATTTATCTCTATAGATCTGTATTCCAAGAATATAACATGCTTCATCCAAATCTTTCATGAAAAACTTATTTGATAGCCAAGTTTTAACTGAATGTAGCACTGGGATATCATTCTCAATGAGTAATATGTCATCGACATATAAAATCAAGAAGACTATGACACTCCCACTTGCCTTTTTATATATACATAGTTCATCTATATTTTTTTATAAAGTCAAATTCTTTGACCATCATATCAAATCAGATGTTTCAACTCCTCGAAGCTTGCTTTAATCCACAAATGGATCTTTTAAGCTTGCATACTTGATTCAGTCTCGCATTGGAGATGAACCCTTCTGGCTGAGTCATATAGACCTCTTCCTCAAGATTTACCATTAAGAAAAGCAGTATTGACATCCATCTGTCAGATTTCATAATCATAGTATGCTACTATTATAAGTAAAATCCATATAGACTTTAGCATAGCCACTAGCGAAAAGATTACATCATAATCAATTCCTTGTTTGTGTCTGAAATCTTTTGCCATCAACCTAACCTTGTAGGTTTCTATTTGACCATCTGCTCCGATCTTCTGCTTGAAAATCCACTTGCACTCTCTAGGGCTTACACCCTCTAGTGTATCAACCAAGGTCCATACTTGGTTAGAATACATAGAGTCAATTTTGGATTTCATTGCATCTAACTACTTATCAGTCTTTACTCATGATGACTTTAGAGTAGGTCGATGAATCATTATCTTGAATGATATTTACCTTATTATCATTTTCTATGACAAAATCATATCTTAGAGGTGCATGATGCACTCTCTCTGTCCTACGAAGAGGAGGTGTATAATACATCTGGTTGAGGACTATCATTAGATATTTCTGGATCAGTTTTTGGGTGCTGAACTTCCTTAAGTTTAATATTTCTCCCAGTGCTTCCTTCTTGGATAATTCTTTTTTTTAAGAATATGGCATACCTACTAACAATTATCTTTTGTTCGGTAGGATGGTAGAAATAATATCCTTTAGTTTTCTTAGGATATCGTACAAACAAATATTTTTCTAACCTTGCAGTTAGTTATGTCCAAAAATATTTCTGACATAAGCAAGACAGTCCTATATCTTAAGATGCTTAAGATTAGGCTTTCTTCCATTTCATAATTCATATGGAGTGCTAGGAATAGACTTAGAAGGCACTCTGTTAAGAATATAAGTGATAATTTCTAGAGCATACCCCCAAAAGAATATTGGTAGATCAGCATAGCACATCATGGATCGTACCATTTTTATAAGTGTACGATTCCTCCTTTCCACTACATCATTTAATTATGGTGTATAAAGAATAATCCATTCAGAAAGAATTTCTTTATCTTTAAGATGATCAAAAAATTCATTGGATAAGTATTCACCACCTCGATCAGATTGAATGATTTTAATACTTCTTTTAGTTTGATTTTTGATTATCTTCTGATATTCCTTAAATTTATCAAAAACCTCAAATTTGTGTTTCATAACACATATCCATATCTTGATAAGTCGTCAGTAAATGTGATAAAATAAAAATATCCTCCTCTAGCTTGAGTTATCATTGGCCCACATACATCTGAATGTACTAAGGTCAATAACTCATTTGCTCTTTCTCCATGTCTAAAAAATCGAGGCTTAGTCATATTTTCAATGAGACAAGATTCAAAAGTCCCATATGATTTATAATCATAGGATTCAAAGAATTTTTCTTTGTATAACTTGTTAATCCTTGTCTTATTTATATGAGCGAGTCCTAGGGGGCATCTCACTGGTCAACGCCCCCTTGCAAAAAAACTCTTAGTCCTCTTATGCGCCAAATAATTCTGTGCCACATATTATGTGGCGTCAACTCTAAGAAGAGTTTAGGGCACCTTGGACTCTTCCAAAATGAGTCTAAAAAATTGCCAAGTGGCACCCATCTAATGGATAGCCCTTTAGCATAACTAAATTTTAGATTTAAATAAAATTGATTAGCCAAAAGAGCAAAGATTCGAACCAAAATTAATTTGGCTAGAAATTAGGTTAGCTAACATGTGCTAGCATGCCAATTAGCCAATTAATTAGGATCCAATGATTCTAAAATAAATTCTTGATCAATTTCTTTATGTATGTGACCCATTAGGCTCCACATCTAGCTAGCAGTAGGTCCGAATGCATTTTAAACTAATCTGATTGGATTCAATCATAACTGATTAGGATTTATGTCGATCCGATTTTATCAATTAGAAGAACCATCTAATTGAGGATCAAATTAATTTCATTAATTCAATCAAATTCATAAGTCAAGAGTGACGTCTAGCAACATATCATGACTATCTAGAAGATGTAGAATTTGATAGAAATATCAAATATATCCTTCAATGGTAAGTTCTCGTGCAATTCAATCCCTCAATCATCCTGCATTTCGATTATATTTATGAGTATGGATAAATATCAAATTCAAATAAATATTCATGTTGATTCTCCATTAATCAATGATAACTCTAATGAAGGATTAGAAGCCCTATCTAACCTTCATCTTGCTTTGGCCAAAGTCTTACTGAGTTATCAATTGATGAGAATATATAGGATATCATCTCCTCTTACTAGGAATAATCGATTCCTTATTGACCTACTCACAATCTTCATACACACTTAACCCTATCTAGAACATTCCATTCATGATCAAATATTATGATTGAGTATGAACCAAAAATATAGACTTATATGCATAAGGTACCATGGTGATCTCAGATCTAAGGATCACTTGTACAACTCCCACTTAGAGAACTATCTTTTGACATACAAGTAATATTTCATAAGATATTCTTTTTAGTGAGTCAATTCAATGAACTCATTCCTCGATGAGCACCCATATCCTTAGATTAGTATCCTTACATAAGTGGCTTGTAAGATCTGCCACCCTCTCCATTGAGCATATATATGATGTGCCTGTCTATCCGAAACAATGATCTCTGACTCAATGTTCCTATGATTAGAAATATTTAAGATTAGGATTTTAAGTCTCAGAGGCATGACTCATTCATGTCCCCTAAAATCATTATCCTAATCTTTAGGATTCATCATAATCATAAAAAGATGCAACTGGAATGATGAATTAAATGCCTCATTTTATTAATATCAAAATAATGTCATTACATGAGTTGAAGATTATATAGAAAAAGTTCCACCACATCACACATGTGATTATCTTGTAGGGCACTTATTCTTTCAATCTCCCACTTGCACTAAATCCAATCATCCTTATATCTCAAACCCATATAATTAAGATGGTGATCAAATAGTTGCTGTGGTAAAGTCTTAGTGAATGGGTCTACTATATTATTCTTAGTATCAACTCATTCTAATACAATATATTATCTCTCGATAATCTTCCAAATGACATGGAACCATCTGAGAATGTGCTTTGATCTATGGTGAGACCTTAGTTCCTTGGCTTGGATCATTGCACCAGTATTATCATAATAAAATGGTACTGATCATTTTATCTTAGGAACCACTCCCAGATTATCAATGAATTTTTTCATCCAAACAGCTTTCTTGGCTGCTTCACTAGCAGCAATATATTCTACCTCTATGGTTGAGTCAGCTACAGTCTGCTATTTTAAACTTTTCAATTCACTGCACCTCCATTTAATGTAAACACATATCCTACTATTGACTTGCTATCATCCAGGTCTAACTGCAAACTAGAATCAGTATAACCTTCTAGTTTTAACTCTGATCCTCCATAAATTAGAAAAATATCTTTAGTTCTTCTCAGATACTTAAGAATATTTTTCACAGCTTTCCAATAATTCTCTCTTGGATCAGCTTGATATCTGCTGACTATGCCTAAAGCATAAGCCACATTAGGTCTGGTACATAACATGGCATACATAATCGATCCTACCATCGAAGCATAAGGGATTGAATTCATTCTTTCTTTTTCTTCTAATATCTTCGAAGATATTTTCTTAGAGAAATATATGCCTTGATTTATGGGCAAGTATCCGCTTTTACTTTCCTTTATGTTGAATTTCTTCAACACTAAGTCAATGTACCTAGATTGGGATAAGCCTAGCATCTTATTAGATCTATCTCTATAGATCTTTATTCCAAGAATATAGGATGCTTCATCCAAATCTTTCATGAAAAACTTATTTGATAATCAAGTCTTAATTGACTGGAGCATTGGGATATCATTTTCAATGAGTAATATATCATCGACATATAAAACCAAAAAGACTATGGCACTCCCACTAGTCTTTTTATATATACATGGTTCATCCATATTTTTTATGAAGCCAAATTCTTTGACTGTCACGTCAAGTTGGATATTCCAACTCTTCGAAGCCTACTTTAATCCATAAATAAATCTTTTAAGCTTACATAATTGATTCGGTCTTGCACTGAAGACGAATCCTTCTGGTTGAGTCATATAGACCTCTTCCTTAAGAATATCATTAAGAAAAGCGATATTGACATTCATTTGCCAGATTTTATAATCATAGTATGCTACTATTGTAAGTAAAATCCATATACACTTTAGCATAGCCACTAATGAAAAGGTCTCGTCATAATCAATTTCTTATTTCTGTCTGAAATCTTTTGCCACCAATCTAGCCTTATAGAATTCTATTTGGCCATCTACTCCGATCTTCTTTTTGAAGATCTACTTGCACCCTATAGGGCTTACATCCTTTGGTGCATCAACCAAGGTCCATACTTGGTTAGAATAAATAGAGTCCATTTCAGATTTTATTGCATCTAAACACTTGTCAGAGTCTTTACTCAAGACGGCTTCAAAATAAGTCAATGGATCATCATCTTGAATGATATTTCCCTCATTATCATTTTCTATGACGAAATCATATCTTAGAGGTGCATGATGCACTCTCTCTGTCCTATGAAGAGGAGGTGTATATTGTGGATGTACCTCATCCTTGGGTACATCTGGTTGAGAACTTTTATTAGATATTTCTGGATCAGTTTGTGAGTGCTGAACTTTCTTAAGTTCAATATTCCTCCCACTGCCTCCTTCTTGGATGAATTTTTTTTCTAGAATATGGCATACCTACTGATAATTATCTTTTGTTCAGTAGGATGGTAGAAATAATATCCTTTAATTTTCTTAGAATATCCTACAAACAAATATTTTTCTTATCATGTACTTAGCTTACGTCCAAAAATATTTCTAACATAAGCATAACAGCTCCATATCTTAAGATGCTTAAGATTAGACTTTCTTCCATTCCATAATTCATATGGAGTGCTAGAAACAGACTTAGAAGACACTCTGTTAAGAATATAAGGATAGTTTCTAGAGCATATCCCTAGAAGGATATTAAAGATCAGCATAGCACATCATGAACCGTACCATTTTCATAAATGTATCATTTCTTCTTTTTAGTACACCATTTAATCATGGTATATAAGGAGGTGTCCATTCAGAAAAAAAAATTTTATCTTTAAGATGATCAAAAAATTTATTGGATAAATATTCATCACCTCGATCAGATAGAAGGACTTTAATACTTCTTTCAGTTTAATTTTCGATCATCTTTTAATATTCCTTAAACTTATCAAAAGCCTCGGATTGGTATTTTATAAGATACACATATTCATATCTTGATAAATCATCAATAAATATGATAAAATAGGAATATCCTTCTCTGGCTTGAGTTGTCATTGGCCTACATACATTTGAATGTACTAAGGCCAATAATTCATTTGCCCTTTCTCCATGTCCAGAAAATGGAGGCTTGGTCATTTTTCCAATGAGGCAAGATTCACAAGTTCCATATGATTCATAATCATAGGGTTCAAAGACTTTCCCTTTGTATAACTTGTTAATGCTTGCCTCATTTATATGACCAAGTCAGCAATGCCAGAGAAATGACATATTTATATCTTCTCTCTTTCTTTTTATATTTTTAATAATATGAAATATATTTTTATTAAGTGACAAAATAAGAAGACCATTATTAAAATGCCCATTACCAACAAATTCATTTGAACGAAAAATAGAGCAACATGTGCTAATAAATTTTATTTGATAATCATTATGTAACAAAAGATGTACAGATATAATATTTTTTATTACATTGCAAATAAAGCAATCTGTGCTAATAAATTTTATTTGATAATTATTTTATAATAAAAGATGTACAGATATAATATTTTTTATAACATTGGGCATATAATAATATTCTTTAAATTTGAGAGTTCTTCCACTCGGTAGCTCTAGTAGGCAAGTTCCCATAGCCTCAGCAGTGATGATTTCTCCACTAGCGTCGAAAAACTTGAACTCAATTTTTTTCAGCCCTCTGATTCTCTATAGCCCCTGCAAAGAATTGCAGATATGAGAACCACATGCGGTATCCAATACTCATGAATTACTAACTAAAGTACTTAATGAAAATGCTGTATGTATCATATACATACCCTTTTATGCAGCATTTTTCTTTATTTTTGCAAGTTAACTCTTACAATTCTTCTTCCAATATCCCATATTACTGCAGTGATAACAGGTCATGTCTGTGGGAACATTTTTTGCCTTCTTCTTGAAGGTACTTCTTTTAGGGTTCAACTTATTTCTTTTCTTTGAACCCTTCCTGCTAGTCTTCTATTTGTCCACTAACAAAAGTGGATCTTTCTCTCCCTTTATATGATTTTCTATTACTTTTAATATATTTAGTAGCTCTGGTAAGTGGAAGTATCCAGTTTGTTCATATGATAATTTACCACAAACTAGGAGAAGAAATCTGAAAGAGACTACAATATGAGATCCTGACTGAGCTCTGCATCCATGGCAAAATCTAATTGACCCAATCTAATAATTAAGTCAATTAGTTTAAGCACATGGTTCTGAACCGGAGTTTTCTTAGCCATCCGAGCCCTGAATAACTACTTAGACAATTCATATCTAGCAGTCCGACTTTATTCTCTATAAAGCTCCTTTACATTGAGCAATATGGAAGAAACATCCATACTTTCATATTACCTCTGTAATTCATTACTCATTGAGGTTATTTTGCCACATCTTGTATGTGGCTTTCTCCTCCTCTGAAGCATCTTCACTAATCGAACTTAGGTCAAGAGTATCCAGAACATAGACAATTTTTCTTACGCAAGCACTATGCGCAAGTTCCTCAACCAATCCACGTAATTGGGATCAATCAATTTATTAATTTGTATCAAGAATGCATTACAGTGAAAGTAAAGAAGCCATTATGCAGATATTTTAATCTACATGAAATAGGAATACTAATATAAGCAGACCACTCAAGATGACATATATAACTAAATGATATCTTTTATTCTAGTTATTACTCTCACTATTTTAACATATATCATAGCCCTCCTTATGGTATACGAGAAAATCCTAAATCGATTTCTTAGTGAGATTGAGATCCTTATCCCTTAAGAAAATCTTGTGGATAGCACAACAAACTTCAATAAGTTTAAGGGTGGAAAAACCTATCCAATTGCATTTTCATGCAACTCTCAACATAACTTGTCTCTGAAACATTCATAGTCTTGTAGATAGCACAACAAACTATAATATTTTAGTTAAGTCAAACTCTTCATTTCCATATAGACATATTTAAAAAAAAATATTGCTCTGATGGATGGCACAACAAAGCAATAATACATCAAATATACCATAAGCATTTTACAATGTACCAAGATATTATTATATCAGTCTCTATGGTAAATCTTGTGGATAACACAACAAACTTATTATGGTTCGTGAAATAATAATAATCATCTTAGCATGAAGAAAGGCATTTGTAATATTTTTTATCAATATGCATTTTTAATTCAAGATTTCAATCGAATCGAATTGGCCAGGTAAGGGAGAGAGAAATGGGAGGCCCCCCATTCTTGCCTTACACTCCAATTAAAATTGGCTAGGTAAGTAGCAAACCCAATTAATAAACCATGTTCTCTTTACCTTCCCAGAACCACTTTTCTAGACACCAATTGATCAATATATATCAAGAATGGATTTGCTTTATGATCTTTGACACTATGACTTAATATCATTTTTAAAAGGATCTTTAAAGATCTCATGCACATCCTTAAAATATTAAAATATACATCTATATACTGTGCCATATGAAATATAACATCTTCATCATTCTAGGACAACCTTACAGCATAACAGATAAGTGTCGATCATGTTAGGACAACCTTACAATTAGAACGATGAATGAGTGCATTATACATCATAATATCAAATCTAAGATATTTCATAAAGATGCATAATTAAAATTATAACAACCAATACATGATCATATTACATGACATAATTCATTAACATGA
This sequence comes from Cocos nucifera, assembly GCA_006176705.1. Classification (NCBI taxonomy): domain Eukaryota; kingdom Viridiplantae; phylum Streptophyta; class Magnoliopsida; order Arecales; family Arecaceae; genus Cocos; species Cocos nucifera. The sequence goes on from QRFJ01001427.1 coordinate 200,767, forward strand.
TCATAAGCCATATCATATATGCACCAATTATAACATGCTTTAAAATGTTAATAAAGCATTCATGCATATAATTGAATCATACAAGGCTTGCTCTGATACCACTGTAGGGTTTGATGAACATGGCAGAAGCAATGGATTTAAAATTTTTGGTCTATCAAACCCTAAACCCTAAGACCGACCTTGATGATTTTTAATCACATGCATATATTTAGTATAGATAAGGATGTGCTTTTATAAATTTGATTTGGAGAAGATATATTTCTACGAAGCGCCCATGTGTTCATCCTCTAACAATAATCCACATAGAAATTAATTTCAAGAATGATTCCTCTTGAAGCCTTACTAGCTAAATTCTAAACTAGAATTTCTTGGCCTTCTTCTCCCTTCTTTCCTCCTGTTAATTCTTTCTTTTATTCTCTCTTAGCCTTCTTAAATAATCTTTCTAACTCTTGTCTTAATGAAAATTGCTTGTATTGATTAAGATCTTGTGTAGAGGAAGACTCCTTATCTTAACCAATACCTTATCTTAAAGAGGAAGAATATTAGGACAAGCCTCTAAATTTGGAATGCTCGACACCTTCAATCTGAATCCTATTTATAGATTTAGATGAGGTGCCAATCACATCTTTTTCCAAGCACTTATCAGCCATCCAAAAGGGTTATCAAGGGGCTAGATAAGCCCCTTAAACTAGAAGGTTACTTGGAGGCACCTAGAAATCACATAAGAAGTGATTTTTACTTCCGGAACGTCGTATATACAACGTTCCACAATTTATTCTAATTTTTTGTTAAAATTTTCTTCTGATATGGCATAGATAAGGTGAGAGAATCTCAAATAAGATGCCAACTAAGAGCCTTCATGTAGGACTCCTAGGCACCAATTAATTTGAGACTACGCAACTCTTCGCATAGTTTTCCCAAGAGAAACCATTCCTGCACCTACCATCTTTGACCAGTCAAAGATGGTGGGCACCATAAAGGAGAGAGAGTCACAAGGGGCGTCTTACTGGTCAATGCCCCCTTGCAAAAAAACTCTTAGTCCTCTTATGCACCAAATAATTCATGCGCCACATATTATGTGGCGTCAATTCTAAGAAGAGTTTAGGGCACCTTGGACTCTTCCAAAATAAGTCCAAAAAATTACTAAGTGGCATCCTTCTGATGGGTAGCCCTTTTAGCCTAACCAAATTTTAGATTTAAATAAAATTGGTTAGCCAAAAGTGCAACAATTCAAACCAAAATTGATTTGGTTAAGAATTAGGTTAGCTAACATGTGCTAGCATGCCAATTAGCCACCTAATAGAATCCAATGATCCTAAAATAAATTTTTGACCAATTTTTTTATATGTGTGATCCATTGGACTCCACATCTAGCCAGCAGTAGGCTCGGATGCATTTTAATTGGACTCAATCTCAATTGATTAGGATTTATGCCAACCCGATTTTACCAATTAGAAGAACCATCTAACTGATAATCAAATTAATTTTATTAATTCAATCAAACTCACAAGTCAAGATTAACATCTAGCAACGAATCATAACTATCCAGAAAATATAAAATTTGGTGAAAATATCAAATATACCCTTCGGTGGCAAATTTTCATGCAATTCAATCCCTCGATCATCTTGCATCCCAAATATGTTTATAACTATGGATAAATATCAAACTTAAACACATTCATGTTGATTCTCCATTAATCAAATGATAACTCTAATGAAAGATTAGAAGTCCTATCTAACCTTCGTCCTGCTTTGGCCAAAGTCTTATAGACTTATCAATAGATGAGAATACATAGGATGTCATCTTCTCTTATTAGAAGTGATTGATTCCTTGTTGATCTACTCATAACCTTTATACACACTTGACCATATCCAGAACACTCCGTTCAAGATCTAATGTTATGATTGAGTATGAACAAAAAATGTAGACTTATGTGCATAAGATACCATGGTGATCTCAGGTCTAAGAATCACTTGTACAACTCCCACTTAGAAAACTATCTTTTGACATATAAGTAAAATCTTATAAGATGTTCTCTTTAGTGAGTCAATTCAGTGAACTCATTCCTCGATGAGCACTCATATCCTTATATCAGTGTTTCCACACAAGTGGCTTATGAGATCTACCACCCTCTCTATCGAGCATATATAGAATATGCCAGTCTATCCGAAATATTGATCCCAACTCAATGTTCTTACGACTAGAAATATTTAAGATTAGGATTTTAAGTCTCATAGGCATGACTCATTCATGTCCCCTAAAACTATTGTCCTAATCTTTGGGGTTCATCATAATCATAAAAAGATGCAACTGGAATGATGAATCAAATGCCTTATTTTATTAATATCAGAATAATATCATTACATGAGTTGGAGATTATATCAAAAAAATTTCACTACATCATACATGTGATTGGCTTGTAGGGCACTTATTCTTTCATAGTTGGAGTCCATTTAACATATAATTTTATCAGTGAACATCTTGCCAGCCTCCCTCCTCCATGCTGCTATTGCACATCATAAATTAAACCACTTTGATAAGCATTCAAAGAAAAAATGGACAAGTACGATAATTGGCAATGAGCGAGCCCCCTTTAATATCTTATTAAAACTTTTGGATAGATTCATATTAATTATTCCATACCTGCATCCACCTATGTCATGTGCTAGTGATCATTTACTCAAATTATCAAGTGGATTTCTTTGGAGATAGTGAAAGCAATTAGGCCATATTTTCTCAATATATTGTATATTACGATCAAACTTTCAAGATTGATTTTGCTCTGCGATTTAATGAAAATAAGCCAAAAATGCCACATCATGAAATCAACTGTTTATGTTTGCCTCTATATGTCTCAGGCATAATCTGTGAAACCCATATGGTGCTGTCCACCAAACAAACATATCTGAAACAACGGCTAATATTTTCTTATGCTGGTCCAAGACTATGCCGATCCTCATTCGATCACGTGCCACTATTACTGTAATGATCAACTATGATAATTCCTCATCTTTACCCTAGCTTTTCATCTCGGCACATGGGCAGGTTGGTTGCCTTATAGGGTAGATGCTTTCATGACAACAAATGTAGATGAAATGGCCGTATTCACTCGTTCAATTGAGTTCTATGTCTTGCATGATGTCCTTAAGAAGTGAGTGGCTAAGAATTATACCAGCATTACTACGACATCTATTAATTCAATTGATGACCATTAATAAGTCACCTATATCAATTAGATCTTTTAGCATTCTAACTTTTATACCATTACGGTCGATCCTTCCTAGGCCACGCTTAATTCATCTTTAGGACCGTAAATGCATAAAATGATCTCATACCAATGTTATCATAGATATCATGACTAATGAAACCTGCACCAGCCTTCTCATTCTTTCACGATGCATTAAAGTTCACCGTCACAACTCCACATGATCAGGATATCTAAGAAACCAATAGGATTGAAGTAGACAAACTTATTGAGATGTTATTATCCCCATGTCACAAGATATCTATCCTAGTAAACTGTTCATTGGCATCCGACATCTCATCGCCAACTCAAGATGTATCAAAATTAATACTAGTGCTTTTATTCTGATATTCAAACTGGTATAATATATATAAGCATTTTTTATAATATGAACTAGTGTACTAATTAGATATGATTGAAGCTAGATATTTGGCTAATCTTCTATCATATGGACATAATTCTTATAATTAGATCTTTTTTGATGAAATAGTACCTCATTGATTTACAAATGCACGAATACCTTTAATTTAAAAAACTTCTTGAAATATCTTTCTTAAAGAGGATGTTGTATTGAGACATATCAAAGATGCTCTTTGAAGAGCGACTTATAAAGCTATCCTACTATAAAACGTCCTTTCAAAGAGCGACTTATAGAGCCATCCTATCATAGAACATCTATGATAAAATGATTATTTAGCTGGCAAACCACAACATTAAGACTGTATCTTTTAAGTTTAGTCAACACATAAAATCACCCTTCCAAAAACTTTAAGTTAAACAGTACTTTAATAAATAATTTTTTAAAAAAATATTATTTTCATAATTTTTTGAAAATAAATATTATTTTAATAAAATTATCAACTTGATGAGAAAAAAAAATATAGACAATCATGAAGAATCTCTCTTAACCATACATTCTGTTTCCTCTTTTTTTATTATTTTAATTATAAAGCTAACAGACTCCAAATCTAATCTCTATATGATTTCTAGATTTTTTTCTTTAAGATTAAAAAAAAATATGAAATCAAATCCATCACACATATTGGCCATATGATTTTTGTTCAACAGCTTGATGCACAACTCTTCAATTTGTATGTGAAACCGCTCGACAACATGCTGAATGTGAATCAGCCATTTTGAAGTTCAAACACGCTACTCGTTATAACTTTATTGCTAGTGTGAATGTTACTAGTGCTCAAAGGTGGTATAGAACGACTAGAAATGCCATTGAGAATTTCCAGAAAGAGAACCTCCGCAGTTGCATTTTCCTTAACCAAGTCAATGAATAAACATCTTAGTACACTACCAGATAAAAAAAACATCTAACAAGTGTATAAATACAAAAGGACAAAAAGGAAAACAAAAACAAAATACTAGAATTATGGTACAACTACTTGTATATCAGCTCGTGAGGTCAATGACAAAATGTACATATATTAAAAAAAATAAATCAGGTTCTGGGTTTTCTTTGCTGTGACCTCATACTGGCTCTACGGGCTACATCCCAAGCCTTCTGTGGTGCAAAAACACCTTGCTGTGATGCGAAAAATGACTCATAACCTGGTGAATCAAAAGCAAAACCAGTGTGCTTAGATTTTTCCCGGGGAAGCTGGGAAATCGCATAGCTCCTAGCTTCGTCTGGTGTTAGATGATTGGCAACCTCCAGCAATTCAATCCTGCTGCTATCTTCGGGGTCATTCTTGTGAATCTCCTGAACAATTTCATAATCATAAGGGTAGAACCATCTCTGAAACCTGTAACCAGAAGGTGCTTAATTAGTTCAGTTTGACTGCAATACTCCGTTGAATTTAGCTTACAAAGCAGTGAATTTGGTGTATGCCACGAAGAAACAGTGCAATGGAAATAGTTATAATGCAGTAATACAGGACATAAATGATAACAACAGCAACGTGATCAACTGGTCAGTCCAGTGGATGATGTTGGGTCCCACCGAACAAGGTTGGTGCTAACCAATCTTATAAAGGAATCTATCTTGTAGAATGTTCTTAAAGAGAAGGAAAGGCCAAAAGCTAATTTCAAGAGAAACAAGCTGATGAAAAGGAAACAGAACAAGAAATTACCATGAAGAACCACATCCTCTCTCTTTTTTCTTGAACTTCATCTCTTCTAATTCCTCTTATGCCACAAGCAAGCAAAGTACTAAAGAACAGTTTCAGCTATCTGATTTCTGAGTTGTACAAATATTTCTCCTTAACCATGTTAAAATAGATTCCTAGACAATATCCTGCTTCTTGAACCCAAGTATTTGAAATTTTAGGGAAACCAACCCAAAGCTAACCAGTGAAACTCAGTTTCAGTCGACAATGATAAATGGAAACCTAGTTTCAACAAATATTGGAGGATTTCGGTCTAGTTTCAGGGATTGAATCCAATTTCATCTGATCTTAATTCAAAGTAGACCAATGTTTTAAAAAGTGGAAGTGGTATGCTGTGCATGTAGTCAAGTAATCGTACAGCGTCTATGCAGTATGTGGCCACATATACAGTACATATCTTTTACACATTTAACGGAAAGGTTGGTATGCACAATTTAGTAAATGATTAACAACTGCTGTTTTCAACATTTTAACAAAATAATACAAGCAAGAGTTTTGCTATTACTGTCTTGTCTCTGTAAATTTAACTTCACTCCATTCTCCACTGACACATGACACCATCACCTCCTAATGGCCGATCTACTATTAGCTGCCTAGAGGCCTTATTATCAATCCAATCTTGCCACGCTTACATATAGCTATATCTCTTCTGTTTACATCTCTCTGTCTCCCTCTTTTTACATCCCAAGCAAGCCAATGATATCTAGATTCACAACTGCAGTTCATGAACAATTTCGGTAAAGTCACCTCAATGGCAACCCCTGGCTCACCAAAACAAGACTAAAGCTCAAAACCTTTTTTCAGCTAAGTGCAGATTTCTTAGTGCAGTGGGTTACAGTGGGTTTGTGTGCTTCCATCAATGAGGAAGAATTATTTGCACATGAGCACTTCACCTTATATGGCGCAGACCATGTGTTTGTTGTTTGGTCCATCTTCAAGAACTCCCTCATCCGTAACTTTATTCCTTTTAAGCACCGTGGTTTGATCCTAAACTTTAGTAGTTTTCTCTTTCATCTAAATCTCTTCTATGTCTTGATGGATATTTGCCCTCCTTTGAGCAGGATTACTTTGTTCCACATCGGTAGATAATTGTTTCAGAACTTGGATGCATCATGTATTTAATCCTATCCCTATCTGGAGCCATCCCATCACGTACTCCAAAATTCCAATTTACAAATAAGGAAACTTGCCTCAGCTTTTAATGTTTGCTCCATTAAATCCCTATCTCCCTTCCTCCCAACACAACACCCCCCCCCCACTCCTTCCCTTTTTCTCACTGTCCTGCTCCCCTCCCAACACTGCCAGCCACACATGAGCAATGCTCCCTTCTTTCTCCATCATCTTCTCTCCCTTTCACTCCATCTGTTGCAACACCACCAGCATCACCACTGTTGGACACCTCCATGACCCACTTCGTGTCCTGTCTTCCCTCCCTCTTTTCCTCTCTCCACCCCCCTCCCAAGAGCACCAGGACTGCTGGTTCCCACATGAGTCTGACATGAGTTAATTGTGCTCGAGCTTGGCTTGAACCAATGTTAGATCTTCAATGAGCCAAGCTTGACCTCTGGTTTCTCAGCTCATCTCTTGCTTGAGCTGAACTTTAGAAAAAAGAAAAAAAAAAGAAATTGAGACAAGCTCAAATGGAGCTTAGCTCACTCGATTTTGGCTCATTTACACCCCTAGTAGTAGGGAGATTACGAGGCACATTAAATGTAAATAGAAGGGATTATAATGTTAAAATCTCTATAATCTATCCAAGGCAAAGACATCCAGCTAACCAAGTAAGGAGTTCATACCCATAAGAGATAATTACAGAAAAAGTTCACCCAACAATGTGAAAATACTAGTTGGTAAAGAGGATCAATGCACAATTCAGCCAAAAAAAAAAAAGGATGTACAGTACACAAGTAGACACTAGTTCATGGGTCAGGTGGCCTGCCCACCCAGTCCACCCAAGCTTGAAGCCTTTTTGGTGAGCTTAAGCAAAGATTTTAGGGCAGAAGGGTCAGGCTGTGCCTAGAAAATAGGCCCATTTAATAAATGGGTTGGGCTCAGGCTTGGAGATGAAAGCCTAGCACCTAGCCCAAACTTTGTTCTTCTTGATTGTTTATGTTGACGTATTTGTATACTTAATTAACAACTATTATCGATATATGAACTTAATGTAACAATAGACAGGTCGTAGATAGTTGGCAATATTTAATTTTTTTTTCATATTTAGCATTTCTAAATTATTTTTTAATGTTTTTACCAATTTTTTTAAAAAAAATAAAACTTTGATTGGGACGCTTGAGGCATGGCTTGAAGCCCGAGTAAGGATTGGGCTGGGGCTAGGAAAGTAGACCCAAAGGCTGGGCTAGGCCAACCCTAAGCCTATGTAAATTATGTTGAACTTTTGTGCAAAAGCCGATGCCGGAGCGCAGCCCATGAACCGGTATATGTACAAGTATTGGAACAGTTAAAGCACAATAAATGAGGAAACAGTGTAGAAAAACACATTCAAGGAGAAAACTAGAAGATCACCCTAAAAGAATAGTCATAAATCTTATGTAAGGATGTGCTTATGAGCTCCACCATAAAGACAAGGGAAGGCCAAGCAGAAAATCATCACAAGCACTTAGCAAAGCGATAGATTCAGGTTTCATTGGATGCAATATTGAACCAGGAGGATTTGAGATCAATTGCAACCTTGAATTCCAGTACTTCTTCAGGGTCTAGATCTTAAGTTTATCATTTTAGACCACTGCACTAATCTCAAACAGATTTCTCAGTTCCAGACTTACAGAAGTATATTACTTCAGCAAATATATCAAGAATTAGCTAGTAATTTAAAGTCTTACCCTTGATATAAGAAGTCACCAAGAAGTGCAGCAACAGGAATGAGCAGAAGTGCAAGGTAGAAATAAAAAGTGCTCATCAACACATAGATAACAAAGAATAAATTTTCCTGGAAGAACAATACAAGAATTAGATACACATGTCTAGGTAAACAAATAGAACAAATTCAAGGAACTTACTTGTCTGTCATATGGAGTCATTATTCCAGAGTATATGAATATAAACACAAACCAGGCTAATATGCTCCCCCAAATACTTAGATGGTGCCAGCGTGTAACTGAATTACATGCCATAAGAAGGCGCAAGTTGACAGTCACCACAACACAAGTAAAGGCCATTGTGCTGACATCCCAGAGACCAAATATCTTTCCTGATGGATTGTGACCAGCCCGACTTGCAGCAGTTGTAAAGTAATAGAATATTAATGACTGATAGACAGAAAAGAAAGCCCATACTGCCACGACCCTCCATTTGAAAAACATGTTTCTAATTCCTTCTCTGTAAAGCTCCGGATATTTTTTTGACAAAGAAGCACTGACATCCTGGAAGAACAACCAGATATTACAAATAAAGCAACAACATTTTAATAGCATTCCGCAATAGATTTTGAGATCTTGCATGGCATTAATTTAAAGAACAGGTAACAGAACTTATTGCTATCTTGGAGAATACCTTGTCAAACAATCCAACGATGATAACTGGTAGTGCTGTAAAAATTACATTATACAATGACTGGAACCAATCATCATAGAATCTCTGACCAGAAAAACCAGTTTGGAAAGTAAACCAAAATTGGGTCAAAGTAAAGGTAAGATTTTTGTAGAAAAAATAGGTGATAACCTGCAAAGGAGAGAACTGAAGGTTACTTCCTTGACAACAAAAAAGCCTTTGGGGGGCAAGAAAATCAAAAGAAATCCCCACCTTGCATAATCTGAGATATGACCATCGACCATGCACTAGGAGAAGATCAGTAAGGAAGCGAAACTGAGCAATTGCAAAATCACTAGCCATTACAGCTTGCATTCCTTCAAGTCCACTTATGCCCACACCAACATGAGCAGCTTGAATCATACTCACATCATTTGCACCGTCACCTATACTCAGCGTGATCTTCCGAGCACCTTTTTTAACCAGACTAGTAACCTTCAAAGAAATGCATGCATTAATTAAGAAAATGATATATCAATCATGACTACAGAATTATACATGCCCAGAAAATAAAACTCCATGATAATGATCAATATTGATTAAACTGAACAAAAGAGAAACGTGTATAGAAAGCTACAAAAGCCATTTGAACTGATGGCAAAGTTATACACTGGAAAACATCAAACAAGTGGAAAAGATAAGGCAAATCCAATAAATCATTTAAAAGATTGAAGAAAAAAATCTGCAGAAAAAGTAGAGTATTGGAATATATTATCTTTATTCAGATTCATGTTGGCTTCAAACCTGAAAATGTAAAATTGGAAAATAAAAAAGGAGAGAAACAGATTTTCAAAAATTAACCATATGAAATATTCAAAAAGTGACCACCAAGTCTGTTGCATAGTAGTGGATTACATTATATCTCTATGAAATAGATATTACTATCCTGGAAATCTTACTACTTTCGAGATGATGGAATTCCGTTTTTGCTTATTAGATAAATTATGCCACCTAACTTAAGATATTAGTTATCTTCAAAGCATATGCAAGATCTTTCAAACATGGTACAATATTATGCACTTCATTATGCTGATTATGTAAAATATGTATCAGTCCTCAAAAAATCTCAACTATTGACACTACACTGCCAAAAAAAAAACCTCAATTTTGTAAACCATGTCTGCATGCTTAAGTGTGTGTATACACGGAACATAATCCATGAAATTAATTCTAGCCACTCAAGCATAGAAAGGACAAACTTTACCTGTGCCTTTTGTAGCGGAGAAACACGACAACAAACTACAGAACTACAATTCAAGCTCAAATTGAGCAGATTCACACGTAAATTTGGGTCCAGTGCATACATCAAACATTTTCCATCAATTATAAGGGCCAACTTCGTTCCTGATATGGTACGCAAGTATTGCTGAGCTTCCTCATGAAATCGGTTCAGATCCTGTTTTACTGAGTCTCTAATAACACGTGCAATCTCTACAGGGTCCCCCTGAAAGTATGTTATACAGAATTCAACAACAGAAAAATTTTAAATGTTATTACGCTGAACTTAGTTAAGCAAACACACAGTAGTGCAAGATATGGTTCGAGGAAAGAGAAAAATGAACATAGCAGACTGGAAACAAAAGCAAATGGTAAGCAGGAGAGAGAGAGAATATGCAAGAGGGTTGAAAGTAATGATGAACTCCAACAAATTAAGAATAACAGATTCATACTAGCTGGTTCAGGAATAGTCTGAGCATAGGTTTAGAATTGTCTGGTAACTGTTTCTCACAAAAATAATATATAAGTTTCATTGTAGTATGCATGCGAACTTTATTCATAATATAGCAACATGGGTTCATCTTACCCTATCTTCAGCCTCTCTAATTGCATCAGTTTCTGAACTGATAATGAATTGCTTCATGTCATTATTGATCAAGTTGCATGCTGCAAGGAAGGAAAGATCTAGTAAACTCAAAGTTTCATTATAAAAACAAAAAAAAAAAAGGCCAAGTTATGGGACAGAAATTCATTCCTATATTAACAATTACAAACCGAACCACATTATTGGCACTTCGTGAACACTTTTTCTACAAAACATGATACTGCAAAAATCACAACCTGTAAGATCTAAAATGTTTATCTTACCATAGGCTATATTTATTGCAGTTTCAAGTTTATCCCCTGTTAGCACCCAAATCTTTATTCCAGCTCTAGATAGAGTTTCTATACAAGCTGGCACCCCTTCTTGAAGCTTATCTTCAATAGCAGTGCATCCTATTAGCACCAGATCCTTTTCAATTAGCTCCGCCACCTGCAAGAAATAATGTCAAGAGATCATCTAGTTATTCCTATCAAACATTTATTATCTACAAGCTAGCAGCATAAGAACATTCACGTGCAGCTGGATCCAAAAACGTGGTAAGACATCCAACATACTTGTCCCAAACGACAAGTACTTGCACATATGAATCACAACTGCTTCCTCTAAGCTGCCAAATGATATTTGTTACAGTAATCTAGACACAAAAGGCATGGGTTGATCCAAATCCTTTGCAATAGAATTTCTTTTGCATCCTCCTGAACAGATCATCCATCAGATCCTTCAAATTTAACTTTTCCTACTTAAAAAAAAAAAAAAGAAAAGAAGAGTTTCCTCCAGTGAAACCTTTCCATCTCAAGAAGAAAGGAAATATGGTTGTATCATCTTAATTTCACCAATAATGAAATAAGTTCTGGAAAGAGTGATCTCATGATTATTAGAAAAGTGAGCTTATATTTTGACAGCTCCAAAACAACTTTGTCTGTATGTTAGCATGAACAGATTTATCATTTCAGAAGGAAATGCCAATCTTAAAATATACAAACTAGGATCCCAAATAGTTCAATTCCTTAAAACATCTTAAGAGTTGTTTGGTTAACAATTTTTTTTTTTTTTACTAAAACAAGTTTATAAAAAATTCCAAACGAATGAGTTCTACAAAAACCTGAAAAAATGAGTTTCATGAAAAACAGGTTCCCCTTATTTTTATAAAACATGCGTATAGAGAACCATATTCTATGATTATCTGCTTAAGAAAACTTATAGACAACAAAAAAGCCCCGTATGTTTCTCTTATATCCAAGATTACATCCCAGTAACACCAGTACTGGATTTTTTTTCTGGAGCTGATTACTGAATGATTGATTTTCTTAACATAGTTGGAAGACCTAAACCAATGGAGACAGATTTTCATTTTTGGGTCTCCATTCATTCCACAATTTCTATTTCGAGATCTAATTCATGCCAGGCAAAAATTTTATCCATTCTTTATGTTTTGAAAAACCTAGAGGATTAGCTATGGTACTTACTGTCAAGGTAGGCGCCCAGTCTAGTCTTCCGATGCCCTTGGATAAGCCAGTGTAGTCATATGGAACAGGAACTAGCAGTGAATGGGACTCTCAGGTCAACTTTTTAAAAAAAGTTTTGGTTCCAAATTTGCCCTTCAAAACCTATACCTCTTCTACAGCTTTATTGTTAATCCAGGAGGATCATCAAACTCGATGTAGACTACCTTGGCCACTATAAGTAGAGATAGATAGGATCCAGATGTGAGATTCGCCATATCGGAAAGCCAAGTTATGAGCTAGATTTATGGAGGCTATAACTTGGTCATACGACACCTGATTAAGATAATCTTCTCTTTCAAATCAGGTAACTTTTTCGAAATTTACGACTTAGTATCAACCTCCTAGAGGCTCAAAACGAGTCGAAATTCCATTATTTGGGTCCCAAAACAGGTTAGTCAAACCAAAGTTTCCTTTTTTGGAAAGACTTTGAGCAAGCATATCTTCTAATCTGTGAAAAATTAGATGCAGCGATAAAAGACAAAGTTGATATAGAAGTTGAGATCCATCTCCTATAAGATTTTAGTTTTTTCATGATTATCTCTTTAGTTATATTTATTTTTAGAGATTTAGTCCTATTCGAACTAGAAAAGAAATCCGAGCCAAATTATGCAAGGAAGGATCTCGCTACTATTATAAATAAGGGCTATATACCTCAGGTATGAATCATCAATAAAAGGAAAGGATATGTAAACCTTACTTCTGATATTTTTTCCACCTTTTTAAAGTTTCTTTGAGAGATTCAAGCTGAGCGGATTGAGAGAATTCTTCCTTCTCTCTGATCGATCAAATTGCTATCAAAGCTTCAGTTCTCTACTCTGTAGAAGCCTAAGTTTATGGCCCAAACAGGAGAGCAATACAAGCAAATATGAAAAAGGCTACCATGCTTTCCGTATATCGAAAGATAAAAGAGAGTATAGCTACTAATTCTATCCCGATAGATGATAAGATGAAGAGATATCTCATACAACTAGAGGAGAAAATTGCCTAACTCACCAATATTATCTCCCGATTGGTGATACCTTAGCACAAGCACAAGCAACTCCTATTGCGAAGCTATCTCCCACGTTTGAGGATGAAGATCCACTAGCCAACAAGGATGCACAACTTATAGGTACTCAAAATCACTCTCTTCAACCCTTCAAAGTTTGAAGCCCAAATCAAGCTCCCTATATACGACAAGATTGTCGATGTAAAGAAATTAGATAACTAGCTAGACTAGTTAGAGATATACTTCACTATTTATAGACACTCTAGTGTCCAAAGGAAGCTTTTGCCCACCTCAAGCTTTCTAGCCATACTCTTACCTAGTGGAATTCATACATGAGGAACAACGATATTTCTAATCTGATATGAAGTAAATTCAAGAGCCTAACCAATAAGCAATTCTACCTAATCAGCCAGGAGGAGTATCAGTGGATCAAGTGGACCAATCTATCCAGGATTACACTATCAAATTTCACAAGCAACCTATCTCACTTTGGATCTCTATCGATGATCATGCACTCTTTATGAAGTATATCAGAGGTCTCCACAAAAGTATCCAAAAGGAGTTAAAGCTTCAAAGTTGAAGACATCAGCAAATCCAGCGAAAGGAGATAAGGATCATGGAGAAAAATCGGCCTAGGAAAGGTCAGTAGGACTATAAATTTAAGAAAGACGGCAAAAAATCAAGTCAAAAAGAGGGAGCAAAGCAAGAAGTAGATCAACATGACTCAAAAAGATTACTGCAACCACTATAACTTCAGTGGACATCCCAAGGAAAAAAAGGAGATGTTGGAAACTTCACCTTGACTTACAGCCAAAAAGAAAGAAGCCGAAGGACTAGGATTCCGAGAAAAAAAGGAAGACAGTTCTCAATGCTACAAAGGTTAAGGAGCTGCCCAAGCTTGAACAAGCAAACTTAAAACTAAGCTTGATGGGGAGGGAAACCCGAGACAGCAACTGAGAGAAACTTCGAGATGTGGAAAACTCCACTTGAAGATCCAAGTAAACCAGAGCATCATCAAGGCTATCATAGATCTTGGAAGCCAAAAGAACCTCACCTATGAAAGTATGCTTCAGAAGCTACAATCGCAAACCAAGCCTCATCTGCATTCCTATCCTCTTGATTCGATTCAAAAAGATGTAGAATTAAAGATCACTAACCAATGTGCCTTCAAGTTCACAATTACGGAGAAGTATATTGATGAGATAACTTGCGAAATAGTTCCTTTGGATGTTTGCCAGATCATTCGTGAGGACCCATACCTTTGGGATCTAGATGCAATATTCGATGGGCGACAAAGAAAGTATCATCTCGTAAAGGATAAAAAGGAATTCATAATCAATGCCTTCAAACCAAGGTATGCCATCTCGATAGTGGACCCATATCGGTTCCACCTTATAATTGTGTTGGTACACTCGGTACAAGGGCCGGTTCGACGTACCGAGTGTCAATATACCCCCTGCACCATATTTCAATACATTATACTACAACCCATACCACTCAAATTGGTACAATATGGCATACCTTATTCAAGACCATAAGGTAACATAAACCTTACAACCATAGCCCAAGCAAAGTGACTTAATGCCTGCAATAAGTTTGTAATGATGATACAAGAAATTGATACTGCTCGTGAGAGGTTAAGCTCTCATGCCTTAGTTCACAAATTAATCAACCGATATCAAGATCAAGGAATCGCCACCATCGTCAACAAGGATCACAAGAGGCATCCCTACCATGAAGTCCAGATGCGCAAGCAAGGGAAGTGGCACACTTGGCTATAAAAGGAAAGAAGAGGAAGGTCGAGAACCATCTCCAAGCAAAGCAAATTGGTTCAGCCGTAAGACGAGGAAGCTGTCGTTTCCCCACTTTCAGTTCTGATATAGCTGAAGCTAAATCTCCTAAAGAGGAGGAACCTTGATCCAAACGGATCACCAAAATCGATGTGGACTATTCTGGTCACTACAAGTAGAGAGCTAGACAGGATCCAAGAGAGAGACCTACCATATCAGGAAGCCGAGTTGCAAGCCAAATTTTTGGAGACCATAACTTAGTCATAGGACACTTAATTATGATGATCGTTTCTTTCAAATTAAGTAACTTTTTGAGATCTATGACTTAATATCAACCCGCTAGGAGATCAAAATGAGTCAAATTTCTATCGTTTGGTTCTTGAAACAAGCCGATCAAATCGAAAGATTCCTTTTCGAAAAAGACTTGGACCAAATGTATCTCTCAATCCATTAAGAATTAGGCGAAGCAATAGAAGGCAAAGTTGATGTAGAAATTGAGATCTATCTTCTATAGAATTTTAGTTTTTTTTTTGTGATTTTATCTTTTAGTTAGATTTATTTTTGGAGATCTAGTGCTATTCGAACTAGCAGAGAAATCCGATCTGAATTATGCAAGAGAGGACCTTACTATCATTATAAATAGGAGCTATGTACCTCAGTTTATGAGATATAAATCATCAATGAAAGAAGGAGGGCATAAACCCTACTTTCAAAATTTTTTCATCTTTTTCAAAATTTCTTTGAGAAATTCGAGTTGAGCGGATTGAGAGAATTCTTCCTTCTCCCCGATTGGATCAATCATCTTCTATCTTATTGTTCTCAAACTACTCCAATCTCTATCCACCACCTCCTATTCATATTTCTGATCTTCCTCTTCTTCTATCCCCTCCTTATCCCATGGCCCTTGTCCTTTGCCTCTATTTCAGACCTGTAGATAAGAACTAAAACGTGCAAATTCATATCACCTATCAAAGAAAAACAAGACCTGAAACAAGGAAAAGAAAATTTTCGAAGCAGCCAAGAGAAAACCATTAAAACAGAAAGTCAAACTCTCCAATAATCAAAATCCAAAACACAGAAATAAACAAAGGAAAAGATGACCTTTTAAAAATTTGTAGCCATCTAATAGAAGTGGAAGAGCCCAAAGACGGTAAAGGTGCCATAAGGAATTCCTAACATCAATGACATAATTTGCTACTAGATCTTATATTTTCATTTGCTATTGCAAATGATCTTCTTCTCCAAAATCCACCTCAGGCTGCGTATTCATTTTCAATTTGGACGTCACAACTGACATGATTTGCAAAAAGAAAAGGAATTTTCTAGAGGATATCAAAGGCATAAAAGGCTTTTTTGGAAAAGTGTTGAGCTTTTTTAAACTTCAGACAAACTCAAGTAATGCGAACCTAACATTGCAGATGATGAACACCTCCTGCAAGAGGTTCAGATAGAAGGCACATTATTGAGGAGATCTGAGCGATCATGTCTCTATTGATCCACTTGGGCATCACTTTCTGAGTGGTATCATATTCCAGGTCCCAAATGTGTGTGTGTGTGTGTGTCTGTGAGAGAGAGAAGAGGGGGCAAAGGTGTGGTGGTGGTGGTGGTGGTGGTGGTGGTGGGGGGGGGGGGGGGGGGGGGGCCGCCGAGTGGCAAGGAAAAAAGGCAGAGAGGCAGAAGGGAATTGAAAGAGAGGCAGAAGGGAATTGAATCATTGTACAAGGAATATTCATGGAACTGAAAAACTTTCAACTAAGAAACTGTAGAAACCAGTCACCAACAAGGTGTGGGAAACAGGTATGCGAAACCTAGGCATACCTTCCTAGCTTCCCTCAGCTAATGCTAGATGAGAAGCTGTAAAATTACCAAAGAATGAGGGGGCAAAACAGGCTCATAAAGTCACATACTGCTGCCCATTCAAAAATTAGAAGGGAAACTGATATTAGAGAATAATTTATGAGTATTTCGGATGCTAGGTTCCCATTCTGAGTAAAAGATTTATTGACCAACTGCAACCCCAGTGCCACTTGTGTATAGAGATTCTCTACAAGATTTAAGCATGCGGCTAAAGAAGCAAAGAAGCCTATATGAGAGAGATAGCAGTGGTATGTTTCCTTCATATTCACTGTCTTTTGATGGTATTACTGAGATATGGTTGAGTGGTTCTCACCAAACAGTTCAAAAGACCAAGTGGAAAACAAGATTGCTGCCAACCAAATCCTATCTAATGTAGATGTATGATGCATTGATGCTAAAGTCATTTCAAACCCTGAAAAAAATCCCCATTAATTTGGTTTCCAATACCAACATGCAGCGAGGTTGGAACATCTTTTACCTTTTCCAGGAATAAGAGAATTCAATGATAAGGAGATTGACGATGTATGTCAATATTGGAGGAGGTCTGGTATTGATATCTTATCTTGAGTTTATGTCCCAAATATCTATGGTGACAGGACTTGCAGTTTTTGAAGGATCAAAGAAGTATACACTTGACCAGTGGAAATTGATTCATAATATAAACATATTCTAGACTGACTTTGAGTTAAGTTGACATAAGTTATTTTAGAAAATTAATTATCTTTGGCTTGGGCTAACAAGCGCAAGTATAGGTTGGAGTCCTAGGGCAGCCACTGTGCAAAAAAAGCCCAAAGGTTAGGACTATCCCCAGTTTGCCCCTCCCAAGGCCCTGGATCATCGTCATGGGTAATTATCTTCTACTTTTATAGCGTTTAGCTGTAGGGAGCTGAATATTGAGTATTAGTCATCCAAATTTTGAGTATTTTAAGGCAAGGTTTTATTTTTACCTTGAACTTTTCATGAAAGCATTTTTTTTGGCTTTTTTTTGTTTTATTTTTAGTAGATTTACTGACTGGAATAGGTTGGCTTACAGAAGTTTCATGGTCATTAGAACTGCACAAAATAATTTTGCAACTTTCAACACAGGCTTCCATGCTAATCAAGTTTTTTCAATATTTCAGAAAATCTTTGGTTATCTTTTGTTGAGGAAGACTTAAAAATTTGTCTCAAGTAAAAGATAGATATTTAGGCAGGCATTTAAGCCTTAGATAAGGACCTGATGATTTATATTCTATTCATGGGTTGAATTATTGAAATTTCATGGTTATTTCTCTTACTTAAGAAATACATACATTACTTTTAAATTACAAGGAAAGTGTACTGACATCAACTGGAATAAGACAGTGAATTCGAAGATATGAATTAGTATTTACTGTCTGTTCTGTTAAACAAATGGAAGTAATTCAGCAAACTATAAATTTCTCCATTAGAAGTATGTATTAAAGTATGTATCAGAAGTATCTAAAAAGAAAATGCAGACAAGTAGTACTAAATGTTAATATAGAACAGTTTCTTTAAACTCTTTTGAACATCAGAAACAAGAGGATACAAATGAAGGCTTCTTCCACCACAATATCATAAACATAAACAACATTAAGGTCATGGGAAAAGCTAAGAGAGAAAAACATGGAGAAAGATTCTTCAAAAGGTAACCCCAGCCCTACCATGTTATTTACTAAATCATTTTGAAAAAGGTGCCGAGCATCATCAATGCAAATAAAAAAAATAATATGTCAAGCATGCACCTGTATACTATATTTAAAGTAATCGGTTATTAAGAATATAACTTAAACTAATCAGCTACTAAGCATACAATTTAATTTCAAATAATAGGCAGAAACATCTGTACTGTGAAAAATAGTTAGCTGACATACCTCATCAAGTTTCTTCTCACGATCCCGTAAAGAAGATTTGGCTTGAATAAATTTCTCATTCCATTTTTCATATAACTCAGTGCTTAGTTCTCGGTAGGCCAAACAGAGTGTACGCAAGCCAGAAGATCCAAATTGTTCTAAATGCTCCCTGGTTAATCTTTTCATATCATGATTTCCATCCCTCAATCTTTCATATATCACAGTATCAGCACCCTGACAATTTTTTTTTTTTTTTGAGTTAAATTCAACTTAATAATATACGAACAACAAATTTTAAAGTTTGAAATGTACCTTACAATAAAGAACAAGTCTTCCATTTGGGTATCGACACACCACAGTTTGGCGCTTCCTTGTACTATTAGCACATAAAGGGGAGTGTAAATGATACCGGCCATGAAGCCAAAACTCATATGTAATGAAAATTATAACTAAAAGTACCCACCTATTAAATTCTAGAACATTTAAAATCTCATATGCAACCTCTTGAATTTTGCCCATCTTTTCAACATGTGATTCACGAATCATGACGGTAGTTGGTGTGCGCCTGACAAGAAATAGATAATTTTATTAATGGATCAAAATCAGATCTCAGCAACCATTTAACTATATTTTGTTGTGATACTCTGTTGAAATTCTTCAAAAAGTGGACCTTAGGAACAATATAATCTAAGTAAATCATTCTTCAGTTAATTTAAAACTGATAAATCATTTCTCGCTTAACCAGAATCATCTGTTTCACCTGTCAGTTCTCTAGTTAAATGCACAACAATGTCTTGGGAAAAATTCTCTCTCTTTTAATTGATGTTCTTGGATACATAACACGGGTGTTAATTGTCCAAGTGTCCAGAAGAATCCAACACAGGGATCTTCAAAAATTTGGAGAAGAGAACACGTCTATATTATCTACTTTCTATAAATATGCATTAACGGATGCACATGATGAATTATGAGCTAGACCATTGCTTCTTAAGTTCATAAAACTTGATAAAACGGTTCCTTAGTGTCATGTTGAACTCAATAACTTTCATGGAGAAGTGTCAAAGTAGGCATGCAATGATAAATTGATAATGGCATCATTATTTGATGGTATGAAGTGTCAAGGAGTATCATGAATTGTCCCAGCTGTCTAAAGCATCCAAGCATCCGGCACATCAAAAAACTCAAAATTTGGAGTCTCTAGGTAACACTACATAGAATCTTTCCCATAATACAATGCTTCAAGCTTTCCCATAATTTGGAGTCTCTAGGTAACACTACATAGAATCTTTCCCATAATACAATGCTTCAAGCTTTTCTTACACTTGTTTGTTAGGGCATCGGGCAGAAGTTCTGTATGCTATTTGGCACACTACAAATGTTTGTTCTGGAAGTTGGTAATGAAATGTGGGATCAAATTATTTCTTAATAAAAAGTATGTTTTGTAGCTTGATGTGCTTCATAAGTCGAAGAAAAGAGCCAGCGAGAAAAACATGACCGTGGATGTATATGTCCACAACAAGGATTTTGGTACTGATGCATTCCTCCATCTATACCCATTGTACGATACTATATCACTAAGGTAGCACCTGTACATCCCTTGATATCTTACCATATCATCCCCATGATACATTACCTTATTTTGTTACACCGGCACTTAGAGACATCACTTTTGTTGGTATTGCACCATATCATACCATACCAGTCAAATATCATCCGTTGGTATTGCACATTATGTGACTTCCAAATTACAAGGCTTAGTTTGGAACAAAAATGTAATGTTGACCATGCAAAGGACTATGAGGCAATCTTAGTATTTTTGGTGTATGGGTTTGGGTTCATATATGTTAAATGGGAAAGTTCACCAAGTATAACATCCAGAGAATTCCTTTTCACATTTTGCTTGAGTTAAGAGTCTAACAAGGCAAGGTTGCCTTAGCTATGACATTAGATTGGGTCAACACCAGGTAGGCTATGTTGAGTATGGTAACTGAGTCCAATATGCTAGCCTATAACTTGGATAAACCACCCATGCATCTAACCAATCATCAAAGCAGTTACCTTAGTACAAAAGTAATTCAATCGTCTTTTGATCCATCCATTTCATTCATTTACAAGACTCTTACAGTACACGTGTAGATGCACGTGGCCATTAAAGATTGACTTAAGATTTAAGATTTATTTGCTATATTATATTTTAATCTAAATAAATTTTATTTGCACTAATATATCATTTCCTCAATTTTTTTCTGCAACCAACAAACTACTTTGTGCTTGGACTATTGAAGACATGGGACTCTGATTATGCATAAAATTGAAAAGCTTCAACGTCCCAATTATATTAGAATTCCTGTTTAGAAAATATAGATCGGTTACTTTTGGGATTGAAAATTGGGAAATCAAGCTGCTTCTATGTAGCTTAAGGATAATGGTTTTCTATTACTAATTTCTTTAGAAAGATTTTCTACTACTTTCAATAAACTAAATATTTCAGAAAATCTCATCCATACAATAAATTAATAATTCTATGAGTAATAATCAACATTTCAAGGCACTTTCAAACATGCTGTAATTTGTAAAACTAGACTACACCCTTAAAAGGAAAAAAAATAAGTGATAAATATATAATTGTTGTTTTAATTCACTGAGTCAGTGTATCTTCCAGAACATAAGTTGTGTGAATTTTCTACACCTTGGGTACATAGAGGATCTTGACAGGCCAAAAAAAAAAACAAATTTCTGGGCTAGATTCTTTTCCCATCTAAAACGAACCAGTCTCTCCTTATTGGATGAGGGGCACAGTACCAACATAAATCAGTCTTATATGGTGATTGTAGGATTTCCTACTACTAGTGATGCTGTGATTTGAACTTTCTCAACTAATAGAAATCGTTGCCGTATGATACTATGATGGCCACCTTAAATGAATTTGTGTCAAGATAACACCGTTGATCAAAATAAAGAGGAGATGCCATTCACAATACTAACTTAAAGATATAAAATCCTTTCCTGTGAAGTTCAGAAATAAGATGTCGTTAAACAAAAAACTAAAGAAATAATACTCTGTTAGCATACCTATAAAAAAAGAACCCAAATTTTTTAGCTGCAGTTACTAGAGCAGCCTCATCTGGTGATGCAGCTTGATACATGATCTTTTCTGGAGATTCATCACCTTCTGGAAGAACAGTATGACAAAGCGCAAGACATCTGAAGAATTCCTACACAGAAGATAGGATTTAAACTAAGAACAGCATGATGATATGAAATGAATACCAGATGACCGAAATTACAATAAGGGAGGTAAAAGAACATGAAAGAAAACTGGACTGGAATGTTAGATGATTTTGCAATTACAGAAAGCACACAAAATATTAGAGAACAGGGATCCTCAAAGTAGTTTGCCAGTCCTCCAAATACAGTGCACCCAATTGTTTGCTTTATGGTTTGACTGCCACTGAAATTCTCTCTTAATAATTAGCCCACCGTTCTGGAGTGACTGTTCGTTGCATGAGATCTTGGTTGGGGCAAAGAAGGGGCAGGAGCCTCCTAGGTGATAGCTTCCCCCATCTGGACTGGGTGAGGGAAGGCAACACCCCCCCCCCCGCCCCCCCCCGGGGGTGAAGGTGCACAGGCATGCAAACGCACACATACACATACATGCCCCCCCACCTCCCCACCCAACAAAGCCCTGCTTTGACAATTTGAGCATGCACTGACCCAGCACTAAATAGTTTGGATCAGATGGTGTATTTGCAGCTTTAATCGTCTAAGTGTCGGGACAGGACAATATGTGGGGTGTACAGTATGCCCCTGTACTGCAAGATTTGAAACCTTGGGTTTCAATATATATTTTGGAAATTTGATCAATTTAGTTCATTTTTCTTCTTGGGTTTTTGAAAACAAGAACAGTACACGAGAGAAAAAACAAGTGGGCCTTAGTTAACACTTTATGCAATTAAAATTAATAGTAATAGTTACTTTTTATCCTTGCATATGAAATTTATGTTGATGGTAGCTTGATAAAATCAAAAGAGTAAGCAAAAAACAATTAGTCCAAATGATTGTTGTAGACAGTAAAAACATTATTTTAGACAACTATGGATTATATTTAGTATGGATTTTATCTATTGAATTGTATTAAAATGGTATAGGCTCCTGCTTTTTCCCTGTTTTCTACGAGCTAGGCTTGAACCCCATTGTGGTTAAAGAAAAAAGGAAGTCCCCGCCCATCCTTTACTTTTCAACTCATAGCTTAAGTTCTCAGACTAGAGCTATTCTCACCAAACCGAATCTGTAAATCGAAGACGGCATTTATCTCCAAAAGGCCCAGACCACCCAATCGTTAACTGCCTTCTTGCCATAGAAGAAGTGCCACCCATAACCAACTGGTATGCCATACCCGCCTTCATAATCCTGACTCACAAAGACCCTCACGAGTCCCCACATGGAATGTCATTCAGCCAGTAGGAGTTCAATAGGTCTTCCAAGCGAAGGAGCAGCAATCCGGTTAAAAGCCAGTAGCATGCTTGTTAATACGTATGGGATACAGAACTTTTTCCTAGTAGGACGATCTTAGTCCCAAGAGCCATGGATAGAGAAATAAGGATTCGGAGAAAGACGAAAGTCCCTCATTTTGATCCTAGGAGCCGGCACTTGTTCTCTTACTAGAAGGTAGTTCTCACCCAAGCTAAGAAGAGGAGCAGGGATTAGATTGGCAGAGACGTCGAGAAAAGTCTCATCATCTGGCTCCTTCCATGCAAGACGATTAGGATCAAATGGTTTACAATAATGCTAAAAAAGAAGATCGAGACCATTAGTGAAAATTTAAGATGGGCACTCATAATCCTATTACAGAATTTCATAATACAAATTTTATATTTATGTAAGAAACATGAGCAAAGGAAGATTAGAAGAGCAAGAACAAGGACAACATTACCACATATCAAAGATGATAGAAGAGAGAACAGGATGGCGAAGGGAAAGGAAAAGGGAGGGAGGGAGGGAGGAGAGAGGTTGGAGGAAGATAAGGACTGAATAGCAATGAAGGAAATCCTTCTTTTTCTTTCAAAACAAACAACATACAATGAATTCATGCAGCCATAAGTAGGCCCTTTATCTTCATGACTTCTCTACAAGCAAACTAGGGCCTAACTACCAAGCATCAAATCTTGGGATCAAGACATCCTTAATCCTCAAAACCTACCAACCTCTATCCTGACATCTAAAAAATCTTTCCTAAAAGTGAAAAATTCAAAATCCTACAACCACTCTATACGTAGACATCTAAAACAACAAGATATCAAATTACCATGTCCTTAAGCAAACAAATATATGTAAAGGGCATTCTCACACCAATCTTCTAAAAATAGGACATCTTAACTTTAAACCTAAATATAACTTCAGAAAATGCAATAAATCAATAATCAACTAGTTTTTTTCGTTTTCTTTTTTTTTTTTGCCATTAGATATTCTAATCCAAGGTTTTAAATCCCTTAGAATGGGGGCATCTCGATTTCATCCGAAATGGGATGCCCCGGTCCCACCCCGTCCGAGCGTCCCGGTACACGCTAGGGATGCCCTTTTATATATATAAATATTATTTTTTAAATTTATCTTGAAGTTTTACTAATCTATTTATTGTTTAAATATATTTGAACCTTAAAAGTATATTTTTGAATATATATATTTAAATATATTTTTAAATTTCATCCTAACTTTTTCTCATTTCAATGCATATGTGTCGGTCACCCATTTCAATGCGGAATGCATATGTTTGTAAGATGATTCTTTCCATGCAAGAGTTTTTTTTTTTTAGAATTTTCTTTCCCATCACAATATCAATCTCAAACATTCCCATATCTTTTAGGTTGTCATCACGCTTTTAGGGTTTTAGATTGTCACCATGTCATGAAGGCCAATCATTCTATTGCGTAACATATGCAGCCAAATCACGCGCACAGCCAAATCACATCAGTGTCCATATCTGAATGCTTTGAGAGTTGTGTGGGTGCGATCAAAAAAAATCACGCATAGAGCCAAATCACTCATCACACGAGCCTAATCACGCATCACACGCAGAGCCAAATCATGTGCACATGCACTACCAAATCATGGAGGTTCGAGTGCTTTGAGAATCTTGTGGGTGCAATCGAATGGATGAGGCCTAAAGAGCGACGAAACCGACTGCCCGAACCTGAGAGGCGAAAATGGCCTCTAGGGTTTTGACTTTCGACCATTCTTTCCCGCCGCTCCTCTCTAACCTCTCCTCGCTCCTCTCTTGTTTCCTCATCGGAAATCCAAATGCCTCCCTCCTTCCTCCTCTCTCTCCTCCCTTCCCCTCCCCTCTCCTCCCCGAGCGGTCCTCCCTCCCGATCTTTGTGGGATAATCGGAATCGAACTATGCATGCTCCTCCCGACTCCTCCCACCCAACTGTGCTCCTCCCTCCCAGTGATGATGCCAATAGTGACACATCAGCGGAGTCTCTCTCCCTCCCATGCTCTCCCTAGTGACGAATTGAAGGAAAAAAAAGGGCAAGTCCTAACCAGGACGGCTATACCATCACGTGATTCGGCCAGGAAGAAGGCATGACGGCTAGAATGGAGGCTAGATGCTCATTTCGGGGTCCCGCATCCATTCCAATTGCCGGAATCTCAGAGGAACGAGACAGGACGGCCGGGATAGCCCCCATCCCGTCAGGACTTAAATCATTGTTCTAATCACAAAGGTTTGCTATACCAGTCAGTACCGTACCGTAAGAGGCATACCATACTATGCCAGTACCAAATCGATATATGTAGTCTCATACCGGTAACGGACCAATATGTAGTCTCATACCATTACCAAACTGGTATGCAGTCTCACACCATACCAATACTCAATATACTTCACCGTCTCGTGCAGTACCACGTACTAATACTATAATAGGATGGTACGGGTATAGGGTCCGATACTCAGATGGCGAACCTCACGAATATAAAAATATGGCAATATAAGTAAGGTCAAGAATATTTGGCAAAAAATGAT
The DNA here is from genome assembly GCA_006176705.1 of Cocos nucifera. Lineage (NCBI taxonomy): Eukaryota > Viridiplantae > Streptophyta > Magnoliopsida > Arecales > Arecaceae > Cocos > Cocos nucifera. The sequence goes on from QRFJ01001427.1 coordinate 226,511, forward strand.
TGATGGAATCTAGAAGGAAGATTCAAAATCCAATACTCATTTTTAATATAATATTTGACAAAAATGAATATTATCGTACTACCAAAACAAGGCATAGCTCTCTTTGGGATATGCCAATGAGAATTCTTCCAAGTAATTGATTTATTGTTATAACAATTATACATAACTAGATTAATCTATACTAACTGATCAATTTTGTTTTTGACATGCATTGCACATGCCTAGAAAAGAAGGTTCAAATATCTGATGATAAATATCAAACACAATTTTCTAGAAAAAATTACTCCTAAGTACTTGATGACAGCTACATTTAACACATAAATTACGCAATAATAGAATCCAGGATTTCTCATGAAATTACATTTTCCAATTACTAGTGTTACACTAGTTCAAAATTACTGTATCATAAACATTAGCAAAGAGTAGCAAAGGCACGTATTACTAATTTGAATTTGATATGCGGACCTAAACGGTCTACAGAATCAAATTCAACATGGCTCCAGGCTATCCAAGCAATATACGCTTGTGACATGATACAAGCAACTTAACAAAATAACACCCCATAAAGATATTTATTCTACTACAAACATTTCTACTGCTATTACAGAGATTTCGCTATCTACTTGCAATATTTGAGCAGATCATATGGGCAAATCCAAGGATTTTGTGAGAAGGATGAAGAGACTTTTGGACCAAATGTGGCATAATGACTTGTGATGATGTGCTAGCATTACCAAAATTAATTCATCTTTTATGTGATGGATTCATTAATATACTAGTCGCATATGATTGACTAAAATGGAAGCTACACAAGACTGATAAGAACCAAGATCTAGAGGACTTTTCATATTAAGAATCCATAATGGTCTCTATTATAAAATATCAGAGTTCAAATATGAAAACTTAGATGAAAATCCTAAGCACGATCTAGAGTACAATCAAGAGTATACAGGAAGCAACATCACTTTGATCAGCTGTAATCAGGAAAATTTAGGATGAGGATATATATTGGAGAAAACCAACCAGACCCTATTTTTAGTTTTCTATATTATGCTATACCTGATGACAGTTTTGTGGAATGAGAGAGATATATTGCATGTCCCAAGCCTTCATTTACATCACTTTGTTTAATATCAGAGGAAATATCATGAAACTCAGATTGGCAAACTGAGAGGCATATTTCAAGGGAGTGTTTGACTAGGGTATCCAGCAATACTTGAAATGAGAACAAAATGGTTAGTTTGAAAATATGTTTATTCTCTATCTTTATCTCCTCTTATTCTTAATTATTAGCATTCCCTGCAGCAGACAAGCAAAATTTTAAACAGCTTTTGAAGTTGTTATCCCACCCTAAGCTCAGTCACAAAAACTTCCTTAATCATCCAGCCTGTGATTCAAACAAGATACTCACCTAGCTGCACAAAACTTAACTTTAGCACCCTAATTTTAAACCTCAGCACACCCAGTTCCTTTTTTAGAAAAGCACTGAGAGGAGCAAGGAAACTGCCATATCATATTCCTTTTGCCTTCACGAAAATATGGACCTGTACCCCACATTATTTGAGTCTCCTTAAAGCCTACAAACCCTCCTATCTTGATCTTTTTCCTTAACTATGGTCCAAAATCTACGTCACATGGATTTAAGAATAGTTTGTTGACTAGCAAAATCACCTTATCAGAAAATTTTCCACAACTCAGCCCTTCCATTGCATAATATGCGAACCAATATAACATGGATCCTATTGGGGGATATTTTTGCCTACCGAAGATATGAGAATTTAGGCTGATTGAAGATTTTCATAAGGCTGAGGCCGAGGTTCTATTTCAAACCGAACGTGAAGTCATCAAGAGATGGAAGCCAAAGTCATAATATAGGCTGATTGAAGGTCTTCAGAAGGCTGAGACCGAGATCCTATTTCAAGCCGAACTTAAAGTCATCAAGAGATGGAAGCCAGTCACAATTTAGGCTGATTGAAGATCTTCAGAAGGCTGAGACCAAGGTCCTATTTCAAGCCGAACTTGAAGTCATCAAGAGATGGAAACCAAAGTCATAATATAGGTTGATTGAAGGTCTTCAGAAGGCTGAGGCCAAGGTCCAATTTCAGGCCGAACTTGAAGTCATCAAGAGATGAAAGCCAAAGTCATAATATAGGCTGATTGAAGGTCTTCAGAAGGCTAAGACCGAGGTCCTATTTCAAGCCAAACTTGAAGTTATCAAAAGGCTGAAGTCCCCACTCTTGGCTCCAGGTTGTCAACTTCTCCCCTACATGCCATGAGGGGACAATATCCGACATGATTCCTGAGAAAATTCTAGTGGACAAACAAAATATCTCTGACAACTCACTGCTCTCCCATGACTAACAACCCACAACCCATCCTAACAAACTCCGGACCCTTTTATAAAAGGAGAAAAAGAGAGACCCCAAGGTACGCAACTTTTTCTCTCCAAACGCTCATCTTCTTCCTTCTGTTGAACGAAAAACTGACTTGAGCATCGGAGGATCCCTGCCAAAGCCAACTCCAATCAAGGACTTCTTTTGCAGTACGGCTGCCTCTATCCCATCGCCGCCGACTTGTCGCCATCGCACAACTCCAGCCAATCCAACCTCGAGATGGATTTCTGCGTCAACAGATCCTATTACCCTTACATCTCTATCAAGACAAGCGGAGGAATTACTCCTATTTTGAACCTCATCTTAGATATAAATAAGAGTTCATTTTAAGAAAGAAAAGGTCCACTTTGTAGTAAGCATCCCATATTCCCAATATAATGCACTAGAATGAGATATCAAATATTCCTCATGCCTCCTTCAGGGGGGGCACAGATAAAAGTTAAATAACTACTTCAGTTTATCCCCCAAGTAAAAACAAACATGCAAGGCCTGCTAATCAGTTGGCTACCACTAATGTGGATTAAGTTGTAACCACACAAAACATGTAACAAGATCACTGAAGAGAACATTATTAAAAATTTGAATAAGACACTCACAATGAAAAGAAGAAGAAGAAAAAGAGAGCAAGTAATACTAAATTGAGGCCCTTTTCCTGCCTTTTCCCCAACTGAAAACCTTCTTCACATTGTAAGTAAAACATGATCCCAAGACAATGGTTGTTCAATTGAGATTACATACATATAATATATATATATATATATATATATATATATATATATATATATATATATATATATATATATATATATATTAAAAAGATACTTCCTTTAGTTTTGTGTCTCACGAATGTATAATTGAAAAAAGTGCCACTTATCATAAAGTAAAAAAGAAAAAAAAAAAATCAACAATAAGTAACAACAACATTGAAGTTTGAATATTCTGGATTTTAGGTATGTCCTTAATTACCAA